>PVJD01006782.1:0-93299 GCA_004026545.1 Mormoops blainvillei | reverse complement strand
GGAGGCCCCCCCCACCCCCCCACCACCGATTCCCCAGACCACAACTTAGAGACCTTCGTTCCTCTTCTGCCCTTGGCTTCTTAGCGCTGTGCCTACGATTTCTGCTCCAGCAAGCACTAACCACCAACCCCTACTCTGACTTCCTACTGAGCTCCAGGAATCTCAGTTGTCTGGCCCCAAGAAGGCCAAGTGTCCCCAGGTCTTAAGGAAGTGCAGTTGAGGACTCCAGAGTCAGGTGACTGGAAGCTGCCAGAGGCTTCTCTGCTGAACATGGTCATCACACCAACCTGTTTGTCAGACATTCTGATATCTTAACATTTGCCACCATGCACAGCCCTAGCCTGGGGTGCGCATGGGTCCACTACGACCTTTGGCTTGACTGGCCTGAGTTTGCATGCATACCATCTCTGCCATAACTGGGTCCATTTGCGTTCTCATGGGGGATCACCAGAGACTTTTCTGGATGTGTCATTCCATGTTCTGGGTGTGACATTTTTCTGACCTAACTTAGGCACCTGGCCGATGCTGTCATGGTTTCTTCAACCTTTTCCCAAAACACACAACCTGTGGACTAACTTCTGCACTTCCTAGGGCAGCCTGGGCTTGGCATCCTGATTCTGCCACCTAGTTGTGCGACCTGGGCCAAGCCATTTTCCCTGATTTTTCTTTTTTAAGATTTTATTTATTTTTTAGAGAGAGGTGAAGGGAAGGAGAAAGGGAAAGAAACATCAATGTGCTAGAGAAACATCAATTGGTTGCCTCTTGCACGCCCCCAACTGGGGACCTGGCCCGCGACCGAGGCATGTGCCCTGACTGGGAATCGAACCAGCAACCTTTCAGTTTGTAGGCCAGCCCTTAGTCCACTGAGCTGCACCAGCCCAGGATGCCATTTTCCCTCACTTAAACCTCAGTTTCCTTACCTCTGCAGTGGGTCCAAGGTAAATCTTAGTTGTTTTTTAGTGTCATTAGGAATAGGAAATGAGATCGTCCAATTTGGCACAGTGCCTGGAGTACAGTAGGAGCTCCCTACTGTTAACCCAATAGCCTGACCTTTCCTGTGAATCTTGGAGTAAGCTGCCTCACTTTTCTGTCCTCAGACCCAGCACCTGAAAAGAGAGATTAAGGATTTAAAGGCCTCCTCCTTTGGTGTCCAGCCCTGCGCACGCCAGTAACCCCTACCCACTTTCAGCCATATCATACCTGAGCATTTCTAGCCTCCCCTAGGGGCCCCACTCCCCATTCCACCATAATGACGTCTTTGTGTAGTTCTGGTCTCCCCAAGGGCCCCTTACTCTCTGAAGAATAACCGTGCTGGGACCTGAGGCCGCCGACAGCCTCCTGGCACCCCAAACCTGTGGTCAGGACATAACTCCTCCTGATATGGAGCCGAGGTGTGAGGAGTGGAGGAAGGGAAACTGGCCAAACTGGTTTCTCCAAATTTTATAGGCCTCCCTCTGTCCCTTTCCTGTGTGGCCTTGAGGAAATGCCTTGACCTCTCTGGGCCTGACCTATGAAATGAGCAACCAGGCTCACTACATATTAAGCAGCTTTGTCCTAGTCCCTGTTCTAGACCCTGGAAGCAAAGCGGTGAACAAGACAAGAAAAAATGGGACTGGCATTTTAGCCAAATAAAGAAGGGAAATACCTCGCTTGCCCAGCGGGGATAAGCCCTGTAGGACAAATATGTAGACAGAAAAGGGGGAAATGGAATACTGGGGCCAGCTGCATTTTAGAAGCGGCAGTTAAGGCCTCACTGAGCAGGTGTCATTCGAACAGAGACCTGAAGAGAGGAAGGCATGAAACTATTTAAGGAAGGATTAGGCCAGACCAGGGATACAGGTACGAAAACTCTGAGGTAGGAGCCTCCCTGGAGTGTCTGCGGATCAGCAAGGAAGCTTGGGGGCCGAAGCAGACTGAGTGAAGGGAGCGCGGGAAACGGTTCTGGGTTGCAGGACTCTTTTTCTTTTAAGGTTTTATTTATTTATTTTAGAGAGGGGGAAGGGAGAAAAAAGGAGAGGAAGAGAAACATCGATCAGTTGCCTCTCGCACACTCCCAACCAGGGACCTGGCCTGCAACCCAGGCATGTGCCCTGACTGGGAATCGAACCAGTGACCTTTCATTCTGCGGGACAATGCCCTACCCACTGACCCACTCCAATCTGGGCAGGACTAGATTCTTGAGATTCCTGGGGCCAGTGGTGGGTTGGCACTGTGACAGTTGGCATAATAACAAGGCAAAGACAATTTATTGAGCCCTGTCATGTGCTGGGCATTTTCTTCATATTCTGTCATGTCATCCTCACTACAGTTGTCCGAGGAGCACCTTGGCATTAACTCCATTTATAGGAAAGGAAGCTGAGACCCCCACCGCCCTCCCCTGCCTTGCCCCATAGCCTCCTCATGGAGAAGAACATCTTCCTACACTCATCCTGCGTGGTTGGGCTTGGACCTGCCCCCCACCAGAGGGAAAGTTGGTTAGGCCAGGGATTGCATCTCTTTGATTTTCCTAAAGTGCCCCATCCACCTTGACAACATGTCCTGAGGCTTAGCAAAGAATAGTGACGTGCCCATGGTCACACAGCCAGTTAGCAGGGCCAGAACCAGAACCCCGGTCGGGGGCATTCTAGGTTCCGTGTTCTCAGTCTTCACCTTGAGAACGAGCCAGCCCAAGGTGGGCCTGCAGGAGGGGACCAATGTTCCAGGTCAGCGGAGCAGAGAGAGTAGGCCTGATGTCCACTGGGAGGTGGGAGTCATCTGATCAGCGAGGCCCAGGTGAGGGGTGAGGCAGCCTCTGCCCAATCCCATGGGCCCCAAGTGTCTGGACAAGGAGTCCTGCTGGTGCCGGGAGCCAGAGTCCCCTTGTCTGCCCCACTCTGGATTTGGGTTTCGTAGCAGCGGTCGCCTTGTGCCAGGTGCCAGGATTTGTGAAGGGCCTGGCAGGCTTGGCAGGCCTCTCCTGGCCTCATGGGCAAGCCAGCAGGTGAGGCAGGTGCCAGCTGAAGCCTGCCTATGTGTGTTCCACTTCTTAAGATGCCCTGGGCTCCAGTAGGGGATCCTGAGGGGTCTCTAGAGTCAGCCGTTCACCTGCCCCTTGGCTAACTACAGATGGCCCCTGCCCTGGGGGACACAGGGGCTCTTAGTACAGGGTTAGGGGAAAGGTAGGGGGTGTCGGGGGCACTGAGTGAAAGTCCTGGCCTGTGGTCCCAGAGCTGAGCCTTGGTTCGGTCCCCCTGGGCCTGACTAAAGCCAGAGAGCAGAGGCTTGGGCCCCCTTCCCTGGCCAGGCCCGGTCCCTGCCGCACTCTGGGCCGAGCTTCCCCTGTGCCTCCCTCAGCCTGTTCTTCCATATCTTTTTCTCTCCTTCTCTCTGGCCATGCTGTTTCCCTCTTACTCTCTGTCCCTGTAACCTCTCCCTGTGTCTGGCCTTCTCATCTGCCTCTGTTTCTCATCTCTGTGTCTCTTGATTCCTGTTCTCTCTCACGTCAGTCTCTCTGTCTCTCTCTGTCCCCTGCTTTCTCCCTACCTCCTGTCCACACCTTCCTGCGGCCAAGGGTCTCCTAGTGGCCAGAGACCAGCAGAAGTGCAGGTCATCCAGAACCTGCCTGACTGAATTAACAGATTTGGGCCTGGCGCCAAGCCTCTGGCCGCAGCCTGCCCCCAGGAAAGCAGAGATGGCCGAGGCCTGGCTCCTGACCTCCCTGAACCTTCCAGCCCCCCACAGCCACCACGCACAGTTCGGCTCCCCTCCCAGGCCAGCTGGCAGTCACTGCTGTAATCAGCCCAGATTATGGGCCCTGACCAGGCCAGGGGTGGCTCAAGAAAGCATGGCGCCAGCTCTCCGCCAGAGGCAGCCCAAGCTCTTAGGTCCCAGCAAAGCCCTTCCCCTCTCCCTAGGCTCCAGTCTACCAATCTGCTAAGTGACAGCATTTAGACCACGTGATCTTGCAGGCCCTACCGGGCTGACTGTCTCTGCTGTGACTTAGGTGACTCTCAAGTGACTTTGGATAAGTCACTTCATCTCTCCAGGCCTAGTCTTTTCCTCTGAAGGATGGGGCAGAGGTCCACAGAGTATGGTAAGTGTTAGCTGCAGTCACTCCTGGCATTGTACCTAGCATGTAGGAGGTACTTAATGAGAGCCATTTATTATTGTAGATATATTTTATGGGTCGAAGTTGCGGCCTTTGGTCTGCAAACAAATCCAGATTCCAGGGGCTAAAGAGAGTTTAGATGGGAATACAAGGTCTGTCCAGAGAAAGTCCAACCATTGTTAATATAATGAGAACACTTTGAGCGACAGTTGAGGTAACCTAGCAGCCAAGGAGAGTGGACTGGAATACACATGCATGAACAATGGCGACCTCACTGCACTAGTCGGGGTGGTAGATGCTGTTCAGCCAGCGTGCGTACTGTGTGACCATCCCATTCAAAATCACTGAGTGAGTAGAGCAACAAATCTGCATCAAATTTTCCATTAAGCCTAAACGTTCCTCTGTGGAAACTATTCAGATGATTCAGAAGGCCACAGCTATGGGCAGCTGGTGATTGGCAGCTTCATCACGACTACGTGCCCCCTCATGCATCACATCTCATGCAGAGTTTTTTGGCAAAACATCAAATCACCCAGGTGACTCAGCTCTCCTTACAGGCCAGATTTGGCACCCTGTGACTTCTGGCTCTTCCCAAAACTAAAATCACCTTTGTTTTTTGGGTTTTTTTAAAATTTTTTTTAAATTATGTGTTTGTTTGTTTGTTTGTTTAGAGAGGGGAAGGGAGGGAGAAGGAGAGGGAGAGAAACAGTGTGTGGTTGCCTCTCATGTGCCCCCCACCCCCCGCCAGGGACCTGGTCCGCAACCCAGGCATGACTGGGAATCCATCCGGCGACCCTTTGGTTCACAGGCCAGCACTCAATCTACTGAGCTGCACCAGCCAGGACTAATACGACCTTTGAAAGGGAAAGATTTCAGACCGTCAGTGAGATTCAGGAAAAAACAACAGGATAGCTGATGGTGATTGGGGAAACTGTGAGGTGCCGAGGTGCCTGCTTTGAAGGGGACTGAGATGTCATTGTCCTATGTAAAGTGTTTCTTGTATCTTCTTCAATAAATGTCTCTATTTTTCATATTACCTGGCTGCATACCTTTGGGGAGACCTCGTATATTCAGCTTTCAGGTACATTCTCCATGGCATGAGAAGAGAGCTGACCAACCTTTGGAAGTAGGACAGCCCCAGACATTCAAGCTATTGTGTCCCATTTATAAGTCCAGGATCCAAACCCAGCTCTTCATTTTTACCTGCTAAGCCTCGGTTTCCTTATCTGGGAAATGGGGTCACACAGTTCCTACCTGGAGGGAACTGAGACTTGAGTGAGAGACTGCCTCAGGCTCAAAAACTCGGATGACTGCAGGGGCCTCGCCAGGATTGCCACCAAGGGGAGCCACCAGATATGAGGCCACTGGTAGGGAGAGGACCATGGTGAACTGGGAGCTCTTGCTCCCTTCGGATGGGAGCAGCTACTGCTGCTCAGGCCCCAGAGTGGCCAGAGTCCCATGGTCTCAAGAGAAGCAGGAAATAGGAATTTTATGTGATTGTGTTTGTGTGTGACATATATATACACACACATACTTTCTTTTTTTAACCTGAGAGTAAAATATGCCAGCAGTAGTGAGTCTGTGGCATCTCCGATGTGGAATAGCCCACGTGGTAGGCCTCAGTGGGTGTCATCCATTGTTACTGGCATTGCGGTGTTACCTGTCTCTTACTGCCCCGCTGCCCCGTACCCCGCTGACTCTGCTCCCCAGACTTCCTGCTTCTGAGCCCCAGGCCTTGGCCACAAAGAGGAACCAGATGGGGAAGGCCCTGCAGGGCCAGATTGTGGGGACCTTAGCTAGGGGTTGCTGGGGTGTGGCAGGGCCACAGGACCCAAAGGAAACAGCCCCTGACCAGGAAGTAGGAAGCCAGAGGTTCTAGGCCCTCTTCTGCTGCTCTGTGACCCCTGTTGGGGTTCTTGCTATTTCTGGGCCTCAGTGTCCTCATCTGTATGAGAAGGGGCCAAGGGAATGTGACTCTGGGCGTGTCCCTTCCCCACTGTGAGTCTTGGTCTTCTGATAGAGCCAGGAGAGGGCAGCCCTCGGAGTCCGTCTCAGGGTGCGGCTTGCCGTTGTGTGACCTGGACCGAGGCCCCTTCTCCCTCCCTGAGCCTGTTTCCCCACCAGGAACAATGGCATGTTTCCTTCTGAAGCGCTTTGGGGAGTAGGGCTCAGAGACAAAGCCTGGTAGTTTGTCCCTTAAGAGCATTATTGGGAATTTTATTCCGCAAGCATTTATTGAGCACCTTCTGTGTGCCAGGGTCGTGGTGAGCAAACCAGACACAGTCCTAGGACTCCTGAGTTCATGTTTGGGTAGGGGAAGACAGACGTTATATAGGCAGTGACAGTCCCACATGATGGACCCCTTGTTGGGGAAGCCCAGGGGTCAGAGGCAGAATCATGGATGGCTTCCTGGAGGCAGAGGTTCCAGGTCAAAATTTGCAAGTGTGGTGCCAAAGTCAGCCTATTGCAGAGGAGTGAAGGAAACAGTACAGACAGAGCACTAAAGAGAGGAGAGGACAGATACAGGAGGAAATTTTATTTTATTTTTTTTATTTTATTATTTATTTATTTATTTTTTAAATTTTATTTTTGGTGGAGGAAACAGCTTTATGTGCCTGGGCCCCTTCAGTGGTTAATCACTCACGGGGACTTGCCTGGCCCTATTGTTTAAGGTGATCCTGTCCCAGAATGTGGTCAAGGCCATAAGGGTGATAGGTAGGAGCCAGGGACAGCAGGACAGGTAAGAGCAGGGTCTCAGGAGCCAGACCCTCTGGCCACAGGATCCTGGTCTGTAGCTGACTAGCTGGGTGGCCTTGGGTTACTTCCTTGGGACCACTCTGACCCTCACACTTCTCGTTTGCAAAATAGCACCGCCTCAGCTAACTGCTGAGTAGATGTTAAATACTAATGATAAGAAAGTTATCATTAAGGGCCTTTCATGCTCTTGGGACTAGCTGCCTGGGAAAACAATTTTCTTAGGAGCCCTGTCACACATTTTGTGTCACCCACATGGTTTTTCTTTGTTTTTTGCATAAATGGCTGCAGTTTGCACTTACCCATATGTCCCGGATATTCTAACGTGTGCACACCCTGGCTAGGAAAAACTAGCTACAGCGATACTGTGGATCAGATTAATTTGGCTGATCCCCCAAGCCATGGACACAAGTTATTTCAGTGTTTTGACACCTCAAACAAAGCCGCAGTGAGTCTCGACTTGTCCAGGCTCGTGTGCCTGTTAGAAATACGTGGCAACATTTAAAGAGAAGATTTCACACCTACGCCCTGATTTATGGCTGCTTTTGAGAATTAGGAGCGGCCTTGTAAGCTCACCTCTGCCCTCTCTACCCGCAGGCAAGCGCTTCCAGGAGTGGTGCTGTGTGGTCCTGTGCTTCAGCCTCATTGTCCACAACTTGGTCCACCTCCTGCTGCTGGCCCGCTGGGAGCACACGCCCCTCGTAATGCTGGGTGTTGGTGAGTGCCTGTGGCTCTGCCACCTGCCTCTTGTTTCCACAGGGGCTAGGGACGCACCTAGAGTCTGTGCTCCTCTGATGGCGACTTGCACACATGTATACATATGTGGATGTGTGTGCATGCTCCTGCGTGTACACACAGTGCGGTATGTGCTGTGGGAACTCCGCCTCTCATCTCAGTCAGTGGCATCTCTGTCCTTCCTCTCTTGGACCAAAAACCTGGGTGTCCCCCTCAGCGCCTCTCTTTCACATTCCACTTGCAAAACATCAGCCAGCATTCTCGGCTCCACTTTCAGAACCATCTGGAATCCAACCATTATTCTTTACCTCCACCACCCCACCCTGGTCCAGCCACCGTTCTCTCCCCCTGGACTATCTGAGGAGCCTCCTCCCTGGTCTGCCCACTCCCACCTTCGCATCCATTCTCCACACGCAGCCCGAGGGATCCTGTTAGGATCTAGCGACCCTGTTAGGTCATGCCACTCCCCGGTCTCCCCTGTACACTTAGAATGAAACACCAGCTCCTCAGCACAGCCCGGCCCCCGCGCCTCCTCAGGCCCCCTCTCCCTCCACTCTCCTCTGGCTCACCCTGCCCCTGCCACACTGGCCTCCTCACTGTGCCTGTGCCGGACCCACTTCTAACCGCAGGGCCTTTGCAAATGCTTTCCCCTGTGCCTGGAACACTTCCTGTCGATGCCTACGTAATTCACGACCTCACCCAGTTCTCTGCTCAGGGGTCACCTCCTCTGGGAGCTGCCCCCCTCTCATTATCCCTCAAAAATGGCAGCACTGTCCCCTCACCTTACACTTTTATATAATATATTTCTTTATCTGTTTATTGTATGTTTCCTCTACGCAAATGTCAGCTCCCTGAAAGTAGAGATTTTTGTCTGTCCACTGCTATGTCCCCAGCCCCAAGTACAAGGCCTGACATACAGTAGGTGCACAATAAATATTTATTGAATGAGTGAATGAGCACACTGCAACTTTTTAGTGCCTACTGAGTGATTTCCCCTGGCCAGGCGTCACTGATCCACAGCCTGGGAGGTAGATGCTAGAATTATCCTCGTTATTTTTCAGATGAGGAAACTGAGGCCCAGAGAAGGACCTGGCTCAGAATCACATCTCAAGCCAGAAGCACAACATAATTCTCAGTTCACTGTCTCCACTCAGTGTTCAGCTCCCACACTCTCATTAAAAGCACTCTGGCCACCTAAGCCAGTAGTGCTCATGCCAGCTAAATAAACCATCTTACCCGGCTGATGTAGCTCAGTGGACTGAGCTCTGGCCTGCGAACCAAAGTGTCGCAGGTTCGATTCCCCACTCAGGGCACATGCCTGGGTTGCGGGCCAGGTCCCCAGTAGGGGGCGTGAGAGGCAACCACACATTGATGTTTCTCTCCCTCTCTTTCTCCCACCCTCCCTGTCTATAAATAAAATTTTTTTTTAATATAAATAAATAAATAAATAAACCATCTGGGTCTGTGGTGGGGCTGGACATGTGCTAGGGTGCCAGCCAGGCCAGGTGGAGGAGGGAAGTTAACCCATCCAGTGCTGGGGAGCCTGGGCTCTACCCACAGGAACCAGATGTGCCCCCTCTGCCCAGGAGTGAGGGGCCTGCACTGCCAGCCTCTCATTCAAGGGCAGTAATGCAGACAGTGTGAGTCCTACAGCCCCGTCTGGGGTAGTTATGAGCAGACCCTTGCAGACCTGGGTTCAGTTGCAGCTCCACCATGTCTCAGCTCTGTGGCCTTGGGCAAGTGTCATTGCATCTCTAAGCTTCATTTTCCACATCTTTTAAGTGAAACTGCTCACAGTACCTGCCTCCTGGGGGTAGTGCGAGAGCAAAATACAGTGTGCGTAACTGCTGAGAGGACCAGTGACTGAATAGAGGTATGGAGAGGTCACTATCCAACATACCACTCACCAAGGCCAGGGCCTTCTGCCTCAGTGGTCACTGGATATTTCCTGAGAGCCTACTATGTGCCAGGCCCCAGGCTGGACACTTTTAACTCTTGGTGGCAACCTAGTGAGAAGGTTCTGATCACCGTCCTCTGAGTGGCCAGGTGACTTGCCCCTTGGCCCTAACCCAGCCAGCAGCAGAGTGTTGGGGTCACATTTTGAGACCTGTCTGGCTCCTGAACTGCGGACCATACAGCCTCCAGTTAGCGTTGGGAGGGGAGGATGTTCTAGGCTACAGGCCCAGCTTGGGCAAAGAATCGGCAGCCTCCGGGCCTAGGTGTGTGTTGTGCAAGCGAGGACAGTGGACATCCCAGGCAGATCACCACTCACTTCTGTGGCTGGGCCCAGGAGACCTCTGACCGTCAGGCCAGTGCGTCTGATTCCAGCTTCCCGATCTTGTACCTTTGCCTCTGGGCTGATAAGAGCAGACAATCCCTTGATAGCAGTGTTTACACAGTCCCTAATCGGTTTAAGTAGCCGCACTGATTTGTGTGTTGACATGCAGGAGGCAAGGGCACTGTGCCAACCTACAGCATCCACCCCCGACCCAGCATTATCTCCCCAGAGGTCCCGATGCCACCGCAAGGCCTCTGAAATGAGGGGAGGCAGAAGCATGAAAAGGTGTCCAGTTAATAAATGCAAATAGATGGCACAATGCCACGTGATCACGATAAGGGAGTAGGCGGGGGAAATAGGAGAGGTCAGGGAAGTTTCTCTGTAAAAGTGACATTGGTGTAGAGACCTGAAAGAGGCCAAGGAGGGCACCTGGCAGATATTTCTGGGAGGGGTCTTCTAGGCAAAGGGAACGGCAAGTGCAAGGGCCCTGAGGCTGGCGTATGCCCAGTGCTTTGGGGAATAGCGAAGAGACCAGGTTTTTTATTCCAAAGGTGGTGTGGGTCTTGTGAGTTGGTCCTTGAAAAAGAGAGTAGGAGTTTTGGTGACCAGTCAGGTGGGGGCATTTCCATGTAATTATGAACTGAAAGCCAGGGTTTGGCCCAGGACCCTGTAGACCAGCCCTTAGCAGTGTCAGCTCTGTCTCAGTTTCTACCCCAGGCCTTGAGTTGGGCAGGGACGAAGGAGTCCCTGCTGGGTGACCTGTGGGGAAGTGGGTCTTCCCCCTCTAAGAGGCCCAGGGGTTGTTTCAAGGTCACCTGGTGAGTCAGGGTAGCCTGGAGTGAGTCATCCCCCATTCCCTACCCCGCCCCAGTGTCCTGCAGACCAGGAGGCAGTCCAGCTGAAGCAGTCCCCAGGGTGAGCTATCCACTAGCCACCGCCACGAGCTGGGACAAAGAAGCTTTTGTGTGCCCGCCCCTGCCATCTTTGTCCCCATTAAAGCAGCCTCAGAGAGCAGGCCCGGAGCCTGAAAACAGCCTCCTGCAGGGGCCAGGGGTCACAGAGCCGGTTCCTCCCAGAAGGAGGGGAGGGCTCACCCTCTCCCACAGCAGTTCCTGACCTCTGTCCAAGCCTACATCCCTCCCTGCCCGGCAGCCCAAAAGGCCGGGTGCTGGCCATTTAACAGGCACCAAGACTGAGGCTCTGAGAGGCGAGCACCGTTGAAACTACCTGCGATAGCTACACTTGCGGAGCACTGTGTCCTGGGGACCGTGCTCAGCATTTTACCTGCATTAGCCCATCTTGTTAACTTGATTTTAGTTAGGTGAAATGAGTGCTATTAAAATCCCCATTTCCCAAACTCGGACATGAAGGCTCAGTGTCATCCCGAACATCTCACAGTAGTCTCTGGCCACATGCTAGGAGCCCTGACTGTCCAGCCGCTGTGTGTACCCCCTGCATCTCATTCCCTCTTCTGTCGGGATCAGTGGGGCTCATCCCAGTAGGCATAAAGTGAGATAGTACACAATTTTTTAGGCATTGTTTTTAGAACAGTTAGGTTTACAGAAAAGGAGCAGATAGTACAGAGAGTTCCCCTACACCCCTGCCCCCAGTTTTGCCTATTATTAGCATCTTATAACTTATGTCACTATCATACGTTGGATGTAATTAGTGTTCCAATACGGATGCATTATTATGAACTATAGTCCACATTGTGTTTAGTTTGCCGTAATTTTTACCTAATGTCCTCTTCCTGTTCCAGGATCCCCATTCAGGGCTCGCAATCACATTTAGTTGTCGTGTCCCTTTAGGCTCCTCTTGGCTGTGAAAATTTCTCATTTTCTTTGTTTTCAGTGACCTTGACAGTTTTGAGAACTGGTATTTCGTTAGATGCCCGTCTGCTGTAATTTGGTGCTTTTCTTAGACTGGGTTCGATGTTTAGCAAGGAAGAGCTCAGAGGTAAAGTGTCATTTTCATCACATCCTAGCAAGGGTGCACACTGTCTTTGTGACCACCTGGCCCGAGCCGTGTCTGTCAGCTTTCTCCACTGCCAAGGTACTCCCCTCCCCCTTCCCTACTGCACTCTCTCTGGAAGGAAGTCTCTGTGCACAGCCTGTATGTAAGGTATGGGGAGCTGTGACCCCCGATAATGCACTTTTTCGCCCTTTCTATGTAGGAAATGCTCCAGTGTTAACTGTTACCACAAACATTGTTTCTTCTAATACAGATGCTCCTTGACTTAAGATGGGGTTACATCCTGGTAAAATATCATGAGTCAATAATGCATCTAATACGCCTAACCTACTGAACCCCGTAGCTTAGGCTAGCCTACCTTAAACATGCTCAGGACACCTAACGTTAGTCTACAGTTGGGCAAAATCAACGCACAAAGCTTATTTTATAATAAGCTGTTAAATATCATGTAATTTATTATGTGTATTGCTTTCGTGCCATTGTAAAGTTGAAAAGTCACAGGTTGAACCATTGTAAGTCAGGGACCATCTGTATTGTTTTTATTGCTATTCCTATCATCTGTAAGGATTAAATGCTTAGCATGGTTACAGAGATAAGATAAGATGTGTAACCGGCTTTGGACTGGCCTTGGTGCAGTAGAGGGATTAAAAGAGATAAAACATTTAAGGTGCTGACATAGAGCCTGGCACCTGAAGTGCCCAATAAATGTCAAGTAAAAAAACTAAATAGCACTGGTGTGACTCAGTGGACTGAGCGCCGGCCTGAGAACTAAAAAGTCGCCAGTTCAATTCCCAGTCAGGCACATGCCTGGGTTGTGGGCCAGGTCCCCAGTTGGGAGCGCGTGGGAGGCAACCAATCGATGTATCTCTCATGCATCGATGTTTCTCTCCCTCTTTCTCCCTCCCTTCTCTCTGCAAATAAATAAATAATATCTTTTTTTTTAACTAAATAAATAAATAGCTGACGTCTTTACCCAAAGGAAATGAGGGCATCTGTCCGCACACAGGCTTGTATATGAACGTTTTCACAGAAGTTGAGTCATAGCAGCCCTACCTGAAAACAACCCAGATGTCCAACAGCAAAACGGATAAACACACTGTGGTACATCCAGACTTTGGAATACAGCTCAGCAATAAAAATGATGAAATTGCTGCTACGTGTCAGCTACACAGATGACTCCAGAAGCATTGTGCTAATGAAAGAAGCTAGACCCAAAAGAGCACATATTATACGAATCCATTTACATGAAGTTCTAGAATAGGCAAAACCAGTCCATGATAAGAAGCAGACGGGTGGTTGCATGGGACAGGGCTGAGAGGAAAATTTGGGAGCACCAGGCCACCCCCCTCGTGTATGGGCTGCACTTAGAAGCATTGTCAGAGCAGTCAGGGTAGAGCCCCCAGAGGCACCTCAGCCGACCCCTCACTATGCAAGAGAAGGTGCTGCGGCCCAGAGGGCCACGCAGCCATTTGGTAGCAAAAGAGGAGGCCCCCAATTCTTGATCTAGATTCACCTTGGCTCTTGGCCACTTAGCCTCCCGTCCCTCCTGGTAGGTATAAGGTAGTGTGTTTACAGCATCTTGTACTATGCAGCAGGAGCCCTGTTAATGCCTCTGGACCTATTGAGGTACCGTTTAAGGGCTTGAAAGGGTGCTGGTTTTAGAGGCAGGTAGACCTTTCTCTTCCTATCCCATGGCTGCCACCTCCATGCCACGGAACGGGGGTGGGGAGGGTCGATTTCTCAGAGCCCCTTTCCTCGTCCAGGAAGTGGGGTAATCAGTGATACCATCTCAGATGGTGACAGGTGCCATGAGAGAAATAAAGCACAGAGATGTGACAAGGAGCACGTGAGAGGAGAGGCTGACTTTCACTGGGGTGGGGCGATGTTTGCCCTGAACTAGAAGGCTGAGGAGGAGCCAGCCACGCGGGGATCCTTAAGGGGGGGCGGGGAGCCAGCTGGAGGAACAGCAAGTGCAGCATCCCTTAGCTTCCGCCTGCCTGGCCTCCCACACACTTTCCTGGGTCCACCCTCCCAGCATTGTCATTGAGGAGAAGGATTGCCCAGCCCTGGGTGGGGCCCTGGGTACACAGGCCCAGAGGGCCCCACTTGTGTAGTGTTGCCCTACGGCTTATCCTTCGGCTTCCGCATTCCAGGAGGTGGTGCTTGTCTTCACCTGCCCACCTGTCTTTGTCACCAAGAACTTGCAGGTGCCTGCATAGAGCTGCGTCTCCCCTGCCCTGCCCCCATCTGCTCCATGTTTGGTATCCACGGGGTGGAGGCTCCAGGGCCTCTGGAAAGTCTACATTCTCGGCTACCCTTAACTTGGGCCCAGGCATCAGAACTGCATGCCCACTCTTGCCCCCTCACTCATGACCCCCACCCTCCAGGGAGGCCCCTGGGGACTTTCCTGCAGCCTTCACAGTACCCCAACGCCCTAGTGTCTTACCACCAAGGTGCTGAGGGCCCTAGCAGAACTCAGAGAACCATTAAATGGCCTAGCTGGGCCTCGAATAACAAGTTCACACAAAGAAACCGAGTCTGGGGAGGGGGAGGGAAAGAGCTTTCCTGAGGTCACATGGCCCAGTGGGCTACACTTACCATCGCTAAAGACTACATTCGCTCCCTGCCACATTTTATAGCTCTTCCTGCCTCACATCTCTTTGCCCCAGAAACAGTGAGCCCAGCGTCTGATGCATCTCTGGCTCTAGAGCTCGGCCCCACAGCACAGGTTCCCACAGAAGGTTGTTTGACAGACTAAATGACTGAACAACAATTGTAATAGGAATTAAGGACTATTAATGACTTACTGTGTGCCGAGTACTGTACTTAGTGTTTACATCGATTAATTCAGTGAGTATTTACAGAACCCCTGATAAATGCCAGGAACTGGGATACAGTCATAAGCAAAAGACTAAAACCCCTGCCCTTTGTGGGGCTGACATTCTTGTGAGGGACACAGTAAACAAAGAAAAATGAAGTCCAAGGTGACAGGAGCTTGAAGAAAAGGAGACAGGAGATAGGAAATGCTGGAAGGTGAGAGTGGGTCCAATTTTAGATCAGGTGACCCTGGAGGACTTTGAGTAAAGACCCGAAGGAAGTCGAGGAGTGAGCTGTGTTACATCTTGGGCAAGGACGTTCCAAGCAGAGGGAAAAGCCCATGCGAAGATGCACCAAGAAGGCTGAGACACAGTGAGAGGGGAGGGAGGGAGTGGGGGTGGCACTGGTGTGTTACTTTGGACCTGCGGTCGCCTCTCTGCCTCAGCTTCCCCATGTGTTCGAAGCGATAGCACATCCTGCTGTGTTAGATTCGGACCTCGAGGCAGGTTCAGAGCTCAGCTCTGCCGCTTGCCCTCGGTGCTGCCTGGCCTAGTTACTTCTGTTCTCCAAACCTGTTTCCTTCTCTATAAAGTGAAAATAAAAATGAGACCAACTTCTAACAGATTATGAGAATTTTTTTTAAAGATTTTATTTATTTCTAAAGAGAAGGGAAGAGAGGGAGAGAAACATCAATGTGTGGTTACCTCTCGCACGCCCCCTACTGGGGACCTGGCCCACAACCCAGGCATGTGCCCTGACTGGGAATCAAACTGGCGACCCTTTGGTTTGCAGGCCAGCACTCAATCCACTGAGCCACACCGGCCAGGGCTGACTATTAGAATTTATTGAACTCAAATATGTAAAGCACTCGCATCTGACACTAAGAAAGTGCTCCATAAATGGTAGCTGCTATTTTTTTTAACCATCATCATTCCCATCTATCTAGAGGAAACACAGGCCCAGAGAGGTTAAGTAACATGCCCAGCATCACACAGCTAGTGAGTGACAGCTGAAATTTAAGTCCATACCTAACAGCTCTTAACCTGTGTGTCATACTGAACCCTTGAGAGAATGATGTTGGGGTCTCGAAAGGGACCCCACTCTAGTTCTGAACCAGTTGGGGACAAAGACAAGGAAAAGGCTGCTAGATGCCAAATTACCACATTTATTGTGGATCAAAGCTAGGTAGGATTGGGGAGCATGGTGTCTGTCTGCAACTAAGGTATTTCTTGACACCAAACCCTAGAAGGACATTTACACCTCGTCACCAGCAACACTGTAGCAGAGTGGGCTTCCCTAGGAGGGGCGACCGGGGGTCAGAGCAGGGGACAGACAGCCAGCTCCTAATAGGGAAATGCTGAGCTGATCTGAGCATGCCCAGTTTATTCTCTCCAGTCCCTGCATCTCCCCTGGGGCAGAACAAGTAAATGGACAGACCCAGTTTGAGGCCAGAAGTATTATGCTCGAGGCTCCATTCACAGGAAAGAAAGCATCCCAAGTACAGAAGAGACAGCCTTTCCCTCCAACAAACGAGTGAATGAGCAAGCAAGCCACTGAGCGAACGTGTGACTCCTTGGTTTGGGGTGGGCAGGCGGGGAGATGCCCCTTGTGTGTTCCCGCTCCCCTCCCACTGCTCACCCTGTTCTTGTACACAGTTGCAGGGGCCCTCATTGCTGACTTCTTGTCTGGCCTGGTACACTGGGGAGCTGACACGTGGGGCTCCGTGGAGCTGCCCATCGTGGGGAAGGTGAGTGCGGGTCTTGACCCAGCCGAGCTTATCTCCTCTGGAAGGAGGTCGCGCTCTCTGTCGTCTGGGCCCCTGTTGCTCTGCCTGAAAGACGGAAACCACCCTTCCAGTCTGAGCTACATGCCTCTCCTCCAGGACCAGAGCAGGAATCCCTTGGGATTTCCTGGGAGCAAAAGCATCAGGCATGGGACAGTCAGAGAGCTTTGATATGTGTCCACCTCACTGGACTCCTTTGACTTTAGGGCCACTTTTTGTTCTTTGCCTGCCTGCTGTGCCTTACTTGTTCGTTTTCATTGAACTTTATCTTGTACCAGTCAGGCCTTTTTGGTTGCTAGTTACAGAAAATCCAATACAAACTGGCTTAACCACTCAAAGGTACTGATTTGTGTACTGAAAATTTCAGGAGTAGAGCCAAATTAAGGCATGGTTGGGTCCTGTAGGACAGACAGACTATACCTATTTTTTGGACTCAGTCTCTCTCAATGTCTGTCTCTGCCTTCCTCTCTATTGGCTTCACTCATGTAAGTTTTCCTCCTGGTAAGGTAGCCATGTTGGCTCCCAGCTTCCTAGACTTTCACCTTCCCAGTGCAGCAGCCACCCCCAATGGCAGGAGAACTTCCTTTCCCAGAAGTATAGCCAAAGTCCCATGGCTCACTCCCATTGGTCCAGCCTGGGTCACATGCCCATCCCTCAGCCAGTTGCTGTGGCCAGAGGGAAGGAATGCTCTGATTGGCCAAGCTGGGGTCACATGCTCACTCTTCACTAGGGAATGGCGGGCTTAGCCACATCAGAATAATTCTACTAAGAGAAGAGGGGGAGGGAACTACCAGAAGGAAGGGCATAAATACTGGAAAGAAATAAAGGATCCTGTCTGTCACCGTGAGGGCCTCCTCAGCTATCTTAGGGTGGGAAAGAAGGGCAGAGATTGTCTCCAAGACTCCTCACAGCCCAGGCGAGGAGACTTGAGGCCCAAAGTGGGGCAGTACCAGCCCAAGGTCCCCACCGGGTCATTTCAACCTGTCTTCTGCTAGAGCTGTTAGACCTAGACACTGAAAGCTGGATGGGATCTGTATCAGTGGTATGATAGAATGTTCCAGCATCTCAAAGCCAAGGAGGTGAGCTCACAGTAAGTGTGTGTAGGATGTTATGGGGAATGGCTGACCATCAGTGGCTGACTGGCTGGATCTGTGCTCACGCCCACCTCCCTGTCCTACCCAGGCTTTCATCCGACCATTCCGGGAGCATCACATCGACCCAACGGCCATTACACGTCATGACTTCATCGAGACCAATGGAGATAACTGCCTGGTGACACTGCTGCCACTGTTGAACATGGCCTACAAGTTTCGTACCCAGAGCCCCGGTGAGCATGCCAGCTGGTGGTGGGCCCCCGGGGGCCATCAAGGACAAACACTCCTCCCAGTCTCCATGAGCCTCCGGTGGCTTGTGAGCGTATGTGTTTGGCTCCTCACAATATTATGAAAAAAATTTCAGTTAACCTTCATGTAAAATCGGGATATTTGACATAAAGCTCTGTGTTTCCTTAAATCCCATCTGGCCACCCTGGGTTCTTGCTCCCACTTGGCTTCTTCACTGGGCTGGAGCTGAGCTGCGGCTGCTGCCTTTAGACAGGATGCACACTCTCCCATTTGCCACAGTCCCCACCACTCCCTGCTGTTCTACACCCAGCCCCCCTTGCTCATTTGTATTACCTACCCAGCCCCGAGAGCATCTGGGTTTGCTGCGCTGGCTTAGTGGAAAGAATATCAGCTGTGAACTCAGACAGTCCTATGTTCAGATCTCTGCCCTACCTATTTTAGGGAGGGAATGTGCCCCAAAGCGAGTTACTTCGCCTCTCTGAGCCTTATCTGTCAGGTCGGGGAAAATGACTCCTTCCTCTTCCCAGTCTCGGGTCTTGTTGACACCTTAGTCCTTAGAGCAACCTCCCTTGGGTAGATGTGATGAGTATCTGTGGTGTAGTGGGCACTGTGGTGTCCCAGCCACATCCTCTTCCCAAGGGGTGGAACCCTCCCCTGGCCGTAGGAGTGGTGGCTCGCAGCCACCCCTTCTGAGAACTACTAGGGCAGATCCCATCTCTCCCCTGGGGATAAGCCCAAAACCTGTAACGGGAAACACCTACAAAAGACCAGCCCCCTCATTTCTGAGTGGGACCAACTCTCTGGAGCCATGAACACTCCAGTGATTCCCCCCACCAGGATCGGGCTAAGGCAAGACTCCCCAACCCCATCTTTGCTTAGCTCTTCCCCTGTCCTGCTTCCCTCACTCCCCCACCCCCTGATAAATCACATGTACCCGAATCCTTGTCTCAGGCTTCTAGGGAACCTGAACAAAGACTTATTCCCATTTTATTGATGAGGAAGTTAAGACTTGAGGCAGCTGCTGGCCCAGACTCACACAGCCAAGAATCATCACAGCAGCAATCCGAACCCAGTGCTGCACCTCCGGAGCCCATGTTCTTAACTGTTACTTCTGCTCACGCATCACCTGCCCACTGAGCAGAAGGGGAGTCTGAGCTTGCCTGAGGCCGTGCGGGAGGCTGGAACCTGGGTACTAGTCTGGGATGGGAGCTGCCCGGGGCAGGCGGTTAAGGGCCAGGGTGGCGGTGGGCCCCCACCCCACGTGACAGTTATGTGGGCCCTGTGGGCACCCACCCTCTCCCCATCCTGCAGAAGCCCTGGAGCAGCTGTACCCCTGGGAATGCTTCGTCTTCTGCCTGATCATCTTTGGCACCTTCACTAACCAGATCCACAAGTGGTCACACACGTACTTTGGGCTACCACGCTGGGTCACCCTCCTGCAGGACTGTCATATCATCCTGCCACGTAAACACCACCGCATCCACCACGTCTCACCCCACGAGACCTACTTCTGCATCACCACAGGTGCGGCTGTAGGGTGGCATAGAATAGGCCACCCCCATCCCCTCTAGCTACAACTCCATCTTCAGGGTCAGAAGGGCACAGGTCACAGTGGGAGGTCATATAGTCCTTGCCCTGTGGGAACAGTCTCTCAGTACACATTTATTGAGCACCTACTATGTGCCAGGAACTCTTCTGGGTGCTAACAACACCTAGAAGATGTTTTTGTTTTGTAAACAAGACAAAAACCACCCTCCCCACCTCATGGAGTTATGATTCCAACCATCCATCTACCTAGCAAATATTTATTAAGCACCTACTATGTGTCAGGCACTGCTCTGGACTTAGGACACAGCACTGAACAAAACAGGCAAAAATCCTGCCTTCAAGGCATTTACATTCTAATAGGGGATATTCCAGACAATAAGTAAGTACTACATCTGATAGCTTTAATTGCTATGGAGGAAAATAAAGCAGAGAGTAGGAGAAGGAGATGGGGAGCTTTGCCTTTTAAATAGGATAGTCATGGGAAGGCCTTACTGAGGAGGTGACATTTGAACTGAGAGAGAAAGTCATGCCGATCTGAAAGAAGAGCAGTGCAGGTAGCAGGCACAGTGAGTGGGTGCAAAGGCCCTGGGGCAGGGCCTGCTCATTTGTTTGAGGGGCAGCAAGGAGGCTAGTGTGGCTGCAGTGGAGGGCTTGCAGGACAGAGTGATAGGAAAGATGACAAAGCACAGGTTTGAGAAATCATATGGGGAAAACAAACCAGGGTGAGGGGCAGAGAGTAGCTATTCACAGAAGGTCAGAGAGCTGGAGTAAGTGTGGGAGGGACCTTGCAGATCAATAGGGAAGGATCAGGCCAAGCAAAGGGAACATCAAGTACAAATGTCCTGGGGCAGAGAGACGCCTGGAGTCTGACTGAGGAACAGTAAGGAGGCACACCTGCTATGAGTAATGGGCCAGTGCCAGAGAGGTGAGATGAGTGGGTTTTCCAGGGCCAGCTGGGTGTCTTGCAAGGTTAAGTATATAAGGTGCTATCAAGTCAGGCCAACTAGGTTCAGCTGTCATCTCTTCCATGTGTGCCTGTAGAAGACTCAAGCCTCCCCGGATATCACGTCTCTTGTCCACAAAATGGGGCTGCAGCCCCCTCCTTCACATTCCGTCTTCTCAGGGCTGGGGTATGAATGGCACAGCGGCAGATGTAGAGTGCTTGGCACATAGTAGGTACTCAGTAAGCTACTGGGGTTTGTAGGGGGGAGCTGTTTTTCTGAAGGCAGAACTGAGGGCCACAGAAACATTTTTTGCATATCCTAAAGTCATGGTCTTTGAGATCAGGTGGAGGGGCTAGAATTTAGACTACGTGGGAGTTCTGTTAACTGCTGAGCCGCGCCTGGGATCCATCTTGGTTTGGCCACCTACTAATTAGGAGACTCCCTTCTAAGTCTCAGTCTTCTCATGTGGAAAAGGAGACTGATAGTAGTATCTTCCTGGTTTGGGTGGGAAACTAATACAGATATGAAATAAGATTGTGAGCAATGTGTACTGAGCACCTACTGTGTGCTAGGTACCATTCTAGGCACTCGGGGATCAACAGTGAAAGAACATGAGGTTCTGCCCTTCAGAGCTGACATTCTATTTGGGGCTTAGGGAGCAAAACCAACAGAAAAAAAACAGGAAAGTGCTGAATTAATGAGAATAGTTACATTATCATAAAGGCTATAAAGAAAAGGGGGGGGGGGATGTGACAGGCCTGGAGTACAGTTTAAATGGTGATCAGGGAAGACTTCCTGGGAGAGGTGGCATTTGAGCCAAGTGATAAGAAATGCTGCCACCGTACCCAGCATATAGTAAATGGTCAGTAAGAAAGTGAAAAAGTGAGGATATGAAGACATGTCTGAGCAACCCCTGAGCCCATTCATTGGTGGGTGGCCCCCCTCCCAGATTCTTTGATCATTCCTTGTCCCCTCCCCTCTGCAGATCTACTCCCTGTTGCTTCTGCTCCGGGCAGGACCAGCCCTTGCCCTTTATTCCCTCAACTGCTGCTCTCCCATTCAACCCCCTGGTGCCCTGTTTCCACTGCAGGCTGGCTCAACTACCCTCTGGAGAAGATGGGCTTCTGGCGACGCCTAGAGGACCTCATCCAGGGCCTGACGGGTGAGAAGCCTCGGGCAGATGACATGAAATGGGCCCAGAAGATCAAATAACTCCTCCAGCCTGCAGCCTCGTTGCCAACCTTCCCCAGCCTCCCCAAACCGAAGCCATCTGCCAAATTCCAGCCTTTCTCGCGTGGGCCCCTCCAGGTGGAGAGGACACCTCCTGGGCTGGGCCTGGGCACCCCCAGCCCACCCTTCGTGACACAGAATACTTGAGCCACTGATTTTTAATTTCCTTTTTTTTTTTTTTTCGTTTTCTTTCCTTGGCCCCTCCCTAGCTACCTGAGCTGCTCTGTCTGCCAAGCCTGACGCTGCAGAAAAAGGAGCCCCTTGGGTAGAGGGGAAGCTCACCCCCACTCCCTACACTGCAGCCTTCCCTAGCCCCACTGGGCAGCCCTTCAGCATGGCTGGTGTTGGGGCACCTGAGTTGTCTTATTTGTCCCTCCTTGTCTGCCCACAGTGGTCTAGGAGCCCCCAGGCCCACCTAAGTGTCCCTGGAGCATTTCCCTGCCATAGCTCTGCAAACTGACCCAAAAGGCCTCGGTGGACAGCCCCAGCCTAGCCTGTCCATTCAAGGATAGCAAAGTGCAACAAGGGTCTGAGGGCAGCTGGCCAGAAGAGGCCGGAATCCCCTACCCAAGTCTGGACCCTCCTCCTCCCCTATCAGTCCACATGATTCCAGCCAGAGCTGATGTTTCTAAGTGAGGGAAGGATGACTTCACAGGGCGCAGCCCCTGCAGTGGGTCTTAATCATTTGGAATGGGACACAGTGTTCACTCCGGCCAGGGGTATGTCAGAGAAGGAAGAGTGGGGCTTTTTTTGTTTTTGGTTTTTTTTTTTAAAGGTGCTTGCTTGTTTAATGTAAATAATAGAAAGCCTTAATATCTTTTCTGTAACACGGAGTAATATTTTAATGTCATGTTTTGGATGTACATAATATATTTATAACAAAGCAGCAAGAGTCTACTTAACCTCGGCTGCCTCGTGTTTCCTGGTTGGCTGGGGAAGAAGGGGGAAGGGGTCTGGAGGGTGAGGTGCCACCCCTGGCCTGTTCCTAGCTTCCCCGGCAACCCCGGGCTCAGGATGGGGGGCCTTGTCACCTGAGACAGTTAATTAATGTTGATACCTGCTCCAAATACTTGGAGGGGACTCATGATTTGGTAAGGAATGATCCTTTTACAAGAGATCATGATGACAGAGTAATGAAGGCTGATCCCTATTAGTGCATTCCTTCAACAGATGTTTATTGGCATGTGGTGTGCGCCAGTCTCTGACCTGGACCCTGGGGCACAGCAGTGAACAAACCAACAAGGACTTACCCTAGTGGAGATGACCTCCTGGGGAAAGGGATAATAAACATAAATAATTGCACATGGGCATTCAGATGTTGCTTTATAAAGAAAAATCAAACAGCTTGGAACCACATTGGAAAAGCAGGGTGAGGCTGTTTGGCAGCATGGCCTGGGAGGGCCTAAGGAGGTAACGTTTGAGCTGAGACCTGGAGGAGGAGATGGAGCCGGCTGGGGGGAGAGCTGGGGAAAGAGGCCTCTTGAGGGACAGCAAGTGCAAAGGTCCTGAGGTAGGAACAAGCTTGGGGTTTTTAAGAGACAGTGTGATTGGACTGAAGTGAGCAAGGGGAAGGTGGAAGGTGGGGTTGGAAAAGTGGGGACTTGTTATACAGAACCTTGCAGGCTGAGGCAAGTAGGGAGACACTGGACATTTCAGACAAATGATATCTTATTCATTTATTCATTGAAGAAATAAGGTACCTCCAACGAGCTAGGCACTGGGATTCAGCAGTGAACACCACAGGCATTACAATCAATATCTAGTCTGGGCTAGAGAGTGTCTACGTTATTAGAAGAAAAAGGCTGTTGAGGATGGAGAAATGGTAAAAGACTCTTGGAATAGTCACACTTTTTTAAAAATGTGACCCATACCTTCATTTTCCTTAAAGTTCATCCACTGCTAAACTTGATTTGTAACTGAAGGGACCCCAAAAGGAAGGGGTATTAGAATTCATCAACTCCTAAGTTACAGAAAACTATAACTTAAGCAAAACTAATTTTTTTAATAAGTTCATATAATAAAATTTCAGAGGTGGTTTTGCACTTAAGGTTTGGCATGACTCGGGCTCACATGATTTGTCAGAACATGGCATCTGACCAGCTCTTGTTTTTCTTTGAGTTAACATTGGACTGGATCAGCAATTGCAGTGGGACAGTCTCCTTTCCCAGTAGTTCCAGCAAAAGCCCCAGGGCAGCCTCTCATTGGCCTGGGTTGGATCATGTATCTATCCCTGAACCAATCACTTTGGTGGGGGTGGTGGACTGGTGGAGAAGTGTTGTGATTGGCCACGGCTAGATTATGTCCACCTGGAGTTGCAGGGGCAGGATCAACACTTCCCAAGCCACAGAAAGTGAGGAGAGAGGGATGGTTCCCAAAAGAAAAATCATGTTATCAGAAGAAGTCCGCAGTAGAATGGGCAGACACCTAAACCTTTTGGAGGGGCCAGATAGGCAGCCTTGGAGCTGCAGGGCTTAGTTTCCCACTCCTAGGCCTGCTAGGGAGATAGATTTCCTAGGTCCTAGCAACCTGTGTTAGTTGATTTATAAAGAAAAGAGCCAGCTGAAAACAGCCGGACTCCAGAGAGCTGAAGTGCCTTGCCCACAGCTAGTAAGACAGAGCCAGGCCTCACACAGATGTTCTCCCTGCTCTTGAATCCCAGGGACCGGGAAAATACTTTTCAAAATCAGAAGGTCTATTGTGCATCAGGTCTGAGAACGTGAGGGACATTTGTGAGATGGGGGGTGTTGCTAACAAGCGCCTAATGAGAGCAAGGCAGAGGGAAGTGCTAGTATCTACTGAGCATTTACCATGCGCAAGGCTGTAAAGAGCTCTGCACTGGGACCCATCAGGCAGTCCCTGCAGCTCTGAGAAGGGAATGCACTTAGCCCCATTTGCATATGGGGAAACTGAGGCACGGGGGGTCCTGTAAAATGCCTAAGGTCGCAAAACTGGTAGGTGGCAGGGCCGGAGCCTTAATCTGACCCAGAGCCATGGTGCTCTTAACACGCGCCTGCAGCCCCACTGGAGTGGGTGGGGGGAAGGTAGGTGGCCAGTGAGACACGTCGCCTATGAGAAAACAGCAACACAGCAGGATGAAAAACAGCAGCTGACACCGATGACCTCGAGACATTAGGCCCAAAGGCCAGCTGCTACTCACATCGGCTGATTAACGTGGAGCTGGAAATCCAGATTTTTTAAATGCTGGTTCCATTTTTTTAAACATACCTTGGGCAGATAAAACAGGTATGTGTGGGTTGACTTCTGCCTTGGACTTCCCAGCTGGTGCGGGGATGGCCCGGTTTTCGGTGGATTTGTGCTGCTATCTGGTGGTGGAGTGAAGCAGGTGGCAGTGCAGGGCAAACAGGTTTCTAGCTCAAGGGAATGCTGTGCATCATCCTCAGGGTTCACTTCTGAGAGGGGTCTGGCCCGGGCGCCTGCCCCCAACTTTAATGACCCCCCTTTTGATAAACGTAAAATGTCAAGTTCCCCTCTTAAACATTATTTTGTAGTAGTAATGCACGCATAAGGTAAAGAAGAGTCAAACAATACAAAAGGGTCTAGAGCACACTGCAGCCAGTTAGCCAAATTGGACTAACCTGTTTTTCTACGGTGCATGAGCAATTGTTTAAGTTGGGGGGGAAAAAAGATTTCCTAACATTCGCAATTCGAATTTTAGTATGGATTGTAACCTTATATTGGCACACAGCGACGCCCTTCCACTTGCATATTATCTGACTACTTGTTCAATACAGCAATTGAGAGACCAAATGGCCTGCAAAGCCTAAAAAATTTACACTCTGGCCCTTTACGGAAAGACTTCACCAACTTGTGGTCTACAGTGAAGAATAAATTGCTCCCCACTCATGTTCCCCGAAGTCCCCAGTTCCCCTCCCCAGAGGCTGTCATTTCGATAAGACCCTTGCAAGTTCCATATACAGGTATAGAGGCATGTCTGTCCCCCATTTTCTCGAAATAGGTAGAATATTACATACACAGTTCTGTTCTGCACCGTGCCTTTTTTCACTCAATATTTTGGAGACAGTGTTTTATCAGTGCTTCCTTATTCTGTGTAGCATTCCAACTTCAGGATGGACCTGCCTTTTTTAACTCATCTCATTGGATGTTGGGTCATTTTCAGTCTTGGGTAATACAAACTACTATGTGCATCAGAGAACTGACGTCTGCCCATAAGGACCTGTAGACCTGAGGGGTCAATTCTGAGGATGGGTTGTGTGGAGGGTGTGTGTTAGGTTTTGATAGCTCATGCCACGTGCGTTGCCTCCCACCGAGGCCACGCACATCTAAACTCTCACAACTTTGAAGAGTGCCAGTTTCCTCACACCCTTGCCAACACAGTGTGTTATCGAGTGTTTTGTTCTTTGCCAATCTGATAGGTGGTTTTAATTTGCATTTCTCTTACTGTATTTCATTGAATCTAAGATATCATTGATTGTAAGATGCATTCTGATTTCACGGATGTTTGAATGTAAAAATTTGCATTTTAGAATCACTGAAATACAATGTGTTAAATGAGACTGGGTATCTTGTCTCATTTCCTTACTCTGTACATGTCCTCTTCCTATTTTTCTTGGGAGGCAAGACAGTAATGGTTAAGAGTCTGGTGTTCAAATGCCAGGTCTGCTTCTTACAAGCCTGTGACTTTGTGCAAGTTACCTAACTTGTCTCTGTTTCCTGCTCTGTAACATGGGATAATAATGGTACCTACCTACCTCATAGGGTAGTTGTGAAGATTAGATGAATTAATGCAAGCAAAACACTATGTTTCTGGAACACACTAAATGCTCCATAAAGGTTTGCTGTGATTATCATCTTTCTTTGGGGTTATCTTTTTTCCTTAATGAGTTGCAAGGGCTCTTTGTAAATTTATGAACTTCATCTTTTTTCTTTTCTCCCCACTCCAGATCCCAGGTTTTTATTCCTTTTTCCCTGACCACAAAAGCTAACAGATGATACAAAAAACTCTGCCATTACAGAAATAAATTGTATAGGAGGAAGCCAATGGAAACAAGCCAGATGCCCAGCAACAGAGGAGTGAGTGAATGAATTGTACCATGACCCCCTGCCCACCCATTCCAATCCCCTTCTGGTTGTATATTTTAGCACCTACATAAAACATTAAATAAAGTATCTTAATGCCATACTTCAGACACACCCCAGGGGAACATAACTCCATGTATGTGCTATGAAATGCCACTAGCAAATGTGTCCCACACCGCACCAACCACAGACACCTTCCCAGGTATTCTCCTCTCTGTCTTCTGGGTGCCCATGACACCTCCTGTCAACAGCTTATCAGCTTCACTTTCTGTAGTTTGTATTATAAAAGCTATAGCATGAGGCTGGAGTTTTTCTTAACCATAAATTGGAAATATAAAAAAATTATATAATGTTAGCCACAACCTTGCTACTACTCAAAGTGTGGTCTGCAGGTCAGCATTGGCAGCCCCTAGGAGCTTGTTAGAAATGCAGAATCTCAAGATCCCCAACCTCATGGAACTGGAATCCGCCTTATAAGAAGATTCCTAGTGATTTCTGTGCACATTAGAGTTTGAGAGGTATGCATTGCTCTAAAAAAAAAACAAAACTGTACATTTTGTAAAGTATATTGCATTTTTTATATTTTGAATACACTTTTTCGAACTATTCATGCCTTTCATATCCCAGAGATTCCCAAACTGCCCACATGTTTTCCCACCTTGCTGAGAACAGTGTTTTGGAATGAATGCTGTGGAATGGTCTATATCCATGTATCTCTCGACTGGAACACTGTGCCAGCTTCCTCTAACTCTTAGGTATACTTCTGGCTATAGACAACAAAAACTTACCTTTAAGAGCAACCTGCCCTGGCCAGGTAGCTCAGTCGGTTAGTGTCATCTGATATGCCAAGGTTAAGGGTTGGATCCCCAGTCAGGGCACATACAAGAATCAACCAATAAATGCATAAATAAGCAGAACAACAAATTGATGTTTATCTCTGTAAAATCAATAAATGAAAAAAAGAGCAACTTAAGCAATAACACACTTATTATCTAATGTCTTAAGAAGTCTATAGGTAGGCAGCCCCAGGGTTCATTCAACTGCTCAAGCACATCTTTCAGGTTGTAGCTCTTGTCATCTTTCTGTCTTGTCATCTTCGGTGTGTCGGCTTTTTGGCCTTAGGGTAATGCTTCATGGTTTCATCATTATTGCGACAGCTCTAACCATCACAACCTCATTATAGCAGAGATTTTCAACTGGTATGTTGCAAGAGGCATACTGGTGTGCCACAAGAATTTTTAAAACATGAAATACCTCAGTATTTAGTCAGGAACACTAACCTCTCTTCCTGGCTGGTGTGAATGAATCAAAATTATACCTTTTTTTGTCAGATCAGCAAAAAATATATATATATTTTTGGTGCACCACAGAATTTAATAATTAGTTTATGTGTGCCATGAGAAAATTGCTGTATCATAGGAAGAAAGGAGACCAAAAAGGCTATTATCAGGGGAGGAAAACTTTCCAAAAATGTCCCTCTCCAACTCATTGGCCAGAAAGAACTAGGTCACAGGCACATCACCGGATCAATCAATGGCCAAAGGAAATGGCAGTGCCCAGCTCTGGCTAGGATTCACACCTAGGCACTGGACCTTCTGGCCTCCTAAACAAAACTAGGCTACTGTGAGTACGAAAGGACATGGTGACTGGACCGACAATCACTGGTGTCCAACGAACCTCTCTAAACTACTCCCCCCCAGTCTTGCTGCTACCCAATTCAATCTCCTGGGGGCAGCCAGGCAGCACTTGGTAAAAATGCAAACCTGCCCACATTTTACTTGAAACCTCCCAGGCTTCAGCTCCCTGACTGCAGAGACAGGTGCCCCAGGATTAAGAGAACTAAATTCCAAACCTGATTTTATTCCTTCCTTGTTGTGCGACTCTGGGAAAGCCATTTAACTCCTCAGAGCCTCAGTTTCTTCATCTGACAAGTGGAGATAATAGCTACTTTTCAAGGATCAATATGGATTGATTAATATAATGGCAGCTGATACCGTATTTTTCCAGGTATAAGGCGCACTCACGGTGTTTGTGCTCTTTGTACACGCGATTATTATACCCCATGGTATGTAATCATACCTATGTATAATACACAACCTTATTTTTCCCTCAAAAATTTGGGCCAAAAGGTTCGCATTATACACGGCAAAATACGATACATAGCACTCTGTGCTGTGCCCTTTTCTAAATTCTTTAGTTCGATTAACCACTTTAATTTTCCCAACAAACCGATAAAACCTGACCCTCTCATCCACACCAGCTGAAGCTACCTGCTCAAGCAAGAGCCGCTGATGGAATCTTGCGCTGGGGACTGGATGTGACCTCCGGGAAGGGGGCGGAGCCTCTCCGAGAGAGCCCGAGCAAGGGGCGACTACAACTCCCAGCAGGCTCCGCGACACCGCGGGACTATAATAACCAGCATGCCCGGGCCGCCCTGCTTAATTTATTCCCTCCTGCGAGGTGCTTTGCATAGGAATACGCTTTATTGTTGATTTTGCTTGCCAGAAATTCCCTACGAGAGCAAAGGCATCTACGCAAGTAAATATTTGTGAGCATCATGTGTCAGAAGCTTGTGTTTTAATTCTCACTCCTCCATCCGTTAGCTTGAAGACTTGGTTTCCTCACCTCCAAAATGGGGATATTCCTAGGAGTTGCCGCCTTGAGTTGAGGATTAAAAACTGGGTACATTCTGGTAAATGTCAGCTTTTCTAGTGTCTCCTCTTCCCACTGTGCCAAAGCCTTTTAGCAAAGCATTTTCATCTCCACAGCCACCCTATGAGGTTGATTTGCTTATCCTTCTTTTAAAAAGGGGAAACTAACGCCAGGAGAGTTTCAGATCTCTTGCCTTAAATCATACAGAAGAGTGGTGAAGGAGGACTCGAACCCAGAAAATTACACTCCAGAGTGGGGTCCACCTTTGGAGACTAAACGCTTCCCACTTGCTACCTGACACTATATAGTGACCCAAAGTCCAGGGCAAATGCTTTTTGTTCTGTTCTAGGTAAACTTGAATCACGTGGTACGTGGAAAAATGTCAAGGTAATTGTGTGTGGCCAGTGGGAAGGAGATACATGTGGCACTTTGAGAATCAATTATGGCTGAATTTGACCTCGATAGTCAAATTCACGGGATGACGCTGGCTGTGAGAACTGAAGAGTAGCAACAGCACAGGCCGAGGACCTGAGGAAGGAGAGAACGTGTTCCAGAAGCCTTGAAAAGGGCCAGGGTACAGGAGAGATATAGCAAGTCTCAGAGGTGCAGGCACTGCCATGGTAGGGGGAGAAGGGAAGCACCCAGGGTGCAGATTTTAGGGACGCACTCACAGGGTTGTGCAAGTGCAGAGCTGAGACTTCAGAGTGAAAATCTCCTTAAATGTGGTGCCTTAAACACCTCGCTGACCCCATCCTAGTCCAGGCCCTATGTGCAGGGCTGTGGGTAGGGCACCTACCCATCCTGGTTTGCCCTGGGGAATCCTGGTTTCTTCTAGTCCGGACAAGATTATACTAGGCCCCCTTTCATTCTACTGATTGTCCTTGTTGCATAATAATTCTATGGTCACTACATTTGTAGTCTTTATTTTTATTCCGAGGGAGTAGGGAACCACTGAAATTTTTAGCGGAAGGGTTTTTGAGCAGACTCTAGCATCATGTAGAGAACGGACCATGGAGGCAGGAATAAAAGCTGCTGGGGGCATCTGAATGGAAGACAAGGGCAACCTACCCTAACTAGGAAAAGTGAATGGAGTTGAGAAATGCTCAGGAAGCACTGCTGTTAGAACAAGGTGATGAACTGGCAGTGCTGGGCTTCCGGTTTTCTTGTTCCTCGGTACTGAAGTTCTAGTCCTTCCTCCGCCAGTGTTCAGCTGTGTGACCCTGAAGCAGTCCCTTCACTTCTCACAGCCAGTTTTCACAACCATATAAGGGTTTCTCAGACCATTTACAGTAAAGGAGGAAATATGTACACAGGGCCAGTAATCAAACTGTTTCCTCTGCCTCGTCATCATTCAGGCCTCCGTCTCATCGTTCAGGTCTCCCTTGAAATGTGACCACCTCAGGAGTCTCTCTAAGCACCCCGTGCCGCCCCCTCCCCTCGTTTACTCTCTATCCTATCATAATTATGTGTTTTTTCCTATTTATTTGTTTACTTGCTCTGTCTCCGACTAGGCTGCAAGCCCGTAAGAGCGGAAATTTGCTTCTTCAGGGATATATATCCATCCCCAGCACCTACCACAGTGCCTGGCACATAGTAGATGCTTATTTAATTTTTTGTTTGGATGAACAAATGGATTGATGAATGAATGAATGAATGAATGCTTTCCCTGCCACCTTAATGCCCTCAAATCATTTATCTGCCCCGCTAACAAGCCTCCTGTGGCCTGGAAGCATCAATTCAGGAAGCAAGAATATCTGGCCTGGGCTCAAATTCTGACTCATTTACTTAACAGCTGAGTTTAGATAAATCGTTTAACCCCTTTCAGCTTCATTTTTCACATTAATTCTGACCTAGGAGAGGCGTTGTGAGGATCCAACTAGCTAGGAAAATGCCCGAAGCGAAACAGGCGCTTTTTTTACAGCTTTCTTCCCTTCTTTTTCTTTTACAATTGCGCCCTCCCAAGACTGATCACCCCTGCCGTCCTCACCGAGCGCCTTAATACCTCCTTCGCACCCGAGCCCGGAGGGACTTGCGGGTTGCTGGGCCCTCGCGCACGCAAATATTTCCTCTCTCTAAAAAGGCAGGGAAAAAAACCCTTCCCCGCGTCGGGTCGCGTGGTCCGCGGAGCGGGCGTCAGCAGCGGCGTCTGCGCGCTCGCGCACGCCTGCGCAGAAGGGCCCGGGGACGGGTGGGGGGTGAAGAAGGGGCCGGCCTTCGAGCGACAGCGACGCAAGATGGCAGCCACCACGGGCTCGGGTGAGCGGGGGTGCCGGGCCCGGCGGGCTGAGGGAAGGCGGGCTCGGGCCGGGGGTCGGGGACTCGCAAAGGCCCCTGCAGCGTGACCAGGGCCTTGGCGCTGCCTCTGTCCGCCGGGCTCCGCGGCGGCGAGCCGGCCGGCCTGAAGTGGGGAGGAGGAGCAGGCTGCGGCCGGAAGCACGGGCGGGGGCCTGAGGGGCCTGTGGGCGGCGCGGCGAGGCCCAGAAGCTCCCTTGGGCGGCGTGAGGGCCCTGCTGAGAGGAAGGGCCGGGCCCCGCGGCGCTACTGAGTGGCCTAAGCGGGAGACCGGCGAGCCCAGAGGCAGCCTTGAAGAGATCGGGGCCGGCGGCTCTTCGGGGGAGATGGAGCGGCTCCCCGGAGGAGGAGGAGGAGGAGGAGGCGCCCCAAAGCTGATAGAAGTCCTTTACCGGGTGTGCTGCGGGTCCCGGCGAGGGGGGAGCCTGGGGATGTCCATTTGGCTGGGACTTCGGAGAAGCCGCTCAGGACGCAGGGGGGCAGGCAGCGCGGTCCTGCGGGGTGACGGCGAGGGTCCCCCGTTGGCTGCGGGCCCGGCTCCAGCGCTAGTTTCGGGGAGGGGGTTCGCTGAGGAAATCTCTCTTTTACTCAGAAAAGAACAGGGAGCCTTAGGCTGGCTGCTGGGGGGGGCACGCGGGAGCGATCCAGGGCGTCTCCACACAGCGAGAGGGGCCAAGAAGGGCCTCTCCGGCCCCCGAGGGGCTGGTCGCCGCCAGCCCCGGCTGGAGGACTCAGATGGTGGGTTTTAGGAGGCGGGCTGCGGTGGGGCAGGAGCTGGGAGCTCGCGGTGCGGGGGGGACAGGTGCAGGGGCAGCCGCGGAGGCTTCGGAGGTGTTTCTGTCCGCGCAGAAACACCCGCCCCTTGGCCGGGGGCGGGGAGCGGGCCCCGGCGGGGGCTGTCGCGCGCAGGGAGACGCGCTGGGACGCGGGCCCTGCGCGTGCGGGGTCTGAGGACCGGCGCGATGGCGCGGCCTGCGCGGCGGCGGGGAAGGGAGGCCGAGCAGCGCCCGCTTCTCCGGGATGGGCAGCAGGCGGCGAGGGCCCCCCTTTGGCGGGGCGGGGTGGGGGGGCGTCCGCCGGGCCCCCGGAAGGGCAGGGGAAGCGGCGCTTGCTTTGAGACTGGGTTCCCCGGTCTGCACACCTCGGGGGTTGGGGGAGGGGGGGCCCGAGGGTCAGGTCCCGACAGGTCTGTTTCAGACTTAACATCCCGCCGTGGGGCGTCCGGGGGTGGACCCTCGCTGGCCTTCCTGAGGGGGCGGCGCGAGGTCCCCGAGGGGCCGAGCCCGGAAGCGCGGGGTTTGGGGCGCCGGCGGGCCCCTTTGACTGAGAAGGCTGTGCCCTGAAGTGCCCGCCAGGGAGGGTGGCCGAGGGAGCGAGCGACCGGGCCACTGGCCTGGGTACTGAAAGCCTCGGGCTGCCCGAGGCCGCCGCGGCCGCGGCGCCGGCAGGGCCCACGGCCCGTGCAGGCTGCTGTTCCTCCCTGCCCCCAGGAGCCGCCCCTGTGCGGCCGCGGGTGCGGGGACCCGGCCGGCGGGGCCCCCCGCGGGCTGCCTCCTGCACCTGCAGCAGCGGGGCCTTCCCGGAGAACACGGGAGAGCGCACCGCCTGCCTGGAGGCGGAGGCTGGTTTCAGTCGAACCAGTGCTGAGTCAATCGGCTACCGAGATGCTGCCACAGACCTTGTGGGAAGAGAGAGGCCGCGGCGGGCCAGACTGCCGGGGGAAGCTCCTCCCCAGAACGACTCCCCTGCCAGGTGGCTCTGAACCGGGGGCACGGGAGGGGCAGTGTGTCTGTGGTATCTGGCGGTGTCACATCTCAGCCCTGGTGGCAGTCGCTTTAAGACGGGCTTCCTGCGGTGCCGCTTAACAGCCACCTAATCCTCCATTCCTGAAGCCCTGCCCATTGCAGAGTGCTCCCTAAAGGCCGTGGGGGTCAGAGAAAGCAATGTCAGCTGCTGTCTGGGGGAGTACAGGAGCACTCAGCGTGGTGTGGGCAACATGGAACAGGCTTCCCGGTGCCTTAACATGGTGCCACCCAAACTCCTTTGTCGGCCTGTTCAGCAGACACTTACTGAGGGCCTGCTGTGTCTCATTGTCAGTAGCGAACAAGGTGGGCATAACCCCTGTCCTTGAGGAGTTTCTGTTTTAGTCGGGGAGAAGGCCATTACGGAGCAAATAAAGACAATTTCAGATAGCAGTAAATGCGAGGAAGGAAATTCTGCAGTGTGGTAAAGGGTGTCTGGAGAGGTGGTCAGGGACGACTTCTCGGAGATGGGGCATTTGAACTGAGACAAATGATGGAAGGAACCGACCCTACCGCGTGTGTCACAGGCAGGAGAGGGGGGAGACAGTGAGTGTAAAGGCACTGTGGCGGGACCGAGCTTGGCAGGTTGAAAGGAGAAAAATGAAGACCTTAGTGTGCAAAAGAGGCATATTACAGATGATGAGTTGGAAAGACATGGCTTTGGATTTTGTTCATTGTAAAGGGAAACCACTGAACTAGTGCGTGGTTTGAAGTAGACATTCAGTAAATATTTGTTGAATGAATGAGAGTCTGAAAAAGAGGGGAATGACAAGATCTCACCTCACGCCTAGGCAATGAAGGTAGTGCAGAGTGCTAAGAGTGGAAGCAGAAAGATCTTAAATGAGTGTACTAATCGCTTTGCTTTCTAACTCTGAGAAGCCCCTGAGGTGTGATTAGGGGACCTGAGGCCTTCCTTAGTCAAGTTTAGAGCAGACCCCTTGATTAATCTACCTCTGGTTGCCAGGAAACAGCTGTGAAGCCTTGGCGTTCCTATAAGGGCTGAACTTAGTTTTTTATGGTCACTGCTTTCACCCTTGGCTGCAACACCTTCGCACCTCTCTTGCTTTTTGCAGGGTGTGATTTCTGCATAGATCCTAGAGGCTGGAATTGTGAAAAGCCCACTAGAATCCCTCCGCGTGTCCATGCCATGACAGGTGACTTTCTCCTGCCTTGTCCAGGCTTGCAGGACCTCATATGCTGGCTCCTGGCTGCCAGGTCCCTCTTCTCACCCACATCCCACAGGCTTCCCCGACTGATAACCAGAAACTGGGTGCCGGAAGAGTAAGCTCTGGCTCGGCATGGTTTTAAATGTTGCATACATTGGCATGGCCTCATACACACACTCAACCTACAAAAATGTAACCGTATGGGCAGTGGAGGTTCCATTCCATTCAAGGGTGTTTCCCAGAGAGAGGTGGAGATGAGAGGTGAGAACCTGTAGGCTCTTCGTTGGTCTCATTCCAAAGTGTCTCACTGTGTGAGCATCTTGTTGTACCTGTTGTAGCTTAGTGCCTTTTGTACAACATGAGCCTTCATTCAAGAAAACTGTGCTCAGCTGGAGAAACAGCAGTCTGCTCTAGTGACAGGGGTGGGGGGCGCGGGGGGAGCGCTTTGATGGGGCAGTACAACCTATTGCTCTCCTCAGGGATTGCTAATTTTGAGGATCATGATTTTCTCCACAATAACTTTAAAACCATCCTTTCCCACGAACATTCTCTTTCTTCCTTCCTCTCTCACTTGAATATTGCTCTACAGTAATTTAGATAAAAGTGGAATACAAAATGTATTCCTGGCCCCTTTTTATCCCATTCTGAGTAATGTGAGGTCCATTTCTAAGGAAAGTGTTATACTTATACCTTAAACTCAATAACTCATACTCATTGGGCTTGGGGACACCCCCCCCCCCTTCCATATCATGCACAAAGTAGGTCTTCATCTTCATTTACATACAAGCCCTTCAGACTTCTTTCTAAGCTGCACTTCTAAGGCTTACAATGTGCTAGATACTGTATTAAATATATTATCTTATATCTCAGAGCAACCCTTTAAAGCAGGTAACTATTGTGAATGTGAGGAAACTGAGGCTGAGAGCCAGGGTACAGACTGGGACAGTTCTCTTCCAGGACATATCCTCTTGGCTGTCTTATCATTCTTCCAGCCCCCATTGCCTGTTCTTCAGCCCGGCATCTCAAGTTCCTTCAGCCATTGGCAGGTCTGTTGACATTTCTGCCTTGACTGATTAATTCTTTCATGGGTAGGTAGTAATGACTGTCAAGTAGGATTCTTTCCTCATCCTTACATTCTTCCTGTCCCCAATCGAGTAGCTGTAACCACACCGTAGGTGCCAAATCCTCCTCTTCTCCATCTCCATTATTGTCATTCTTGTCCAGCCAGAACCATCTTCCTCTTGCCTAGAGGCCTGCAAAAGCCTCCTGCTTCCAGTCTCGCCCTTTTCCAATTGATTGAGCGTAGATTTCACTCTGTCCTCTCCTTCCCTTACTGTCCTGACACACTTCCCACGTCTTATTCTTTGTCTCCACCCTGTCAGAGAAAATCTGATCTCTGGCTTTGGTCTCCCTAGCAGCAAAAAAAAAGCACAGGGTCTTGCATTTTGTTATCAGCTGTTTGTTGTCACTTTGTCTGGACTGTGAAGAATGATTGCTACTGTTTCTTCCCCTTAGATCAGTGGTTCTCAAACTAGTATACATCAGAATCACCTGGAAAGTTTATCCGATTGCTGGGCCCCACCATCGGAGTTTCGGATTCAATAGTTTGTGGTGTAATGCAATGCTCTGGTCTGTGGCCTGAGAATTTGCATTTCTAGCAAGTTCCCAGGTGATTTGTAGGTCCAGGTCTGGGGACCATACTTAGAGAACCATTGCTGTAGAGAAGGAGAGAAAAAATATGCTCATGGCAGGAACTAACTAGGTAGCCAGACTGCACTTGCCAGTTTCTCAGAAATAAAAGCTAACTTCCCCTAACTTTATATCCACTTTTCAGGAACATTGAATCCACGTACATCACTTTCCAGGCCTTCTTATTTTCCAACCAGACTCCCAGCTCAGTGAATGCACTGTCTTCCCTGAATGGGCAACCAAACCAGTTTTAATTAGCAGCTTTCTTTTCAGGAGAAACCTATGAGGCTCTGCCATTTTAAATCAAGACCTAGGCCAGGCCAGGGATGTGGGAGGGGGAGCATGAGGGAATGGGTGAGGAAGCGAGGGGATTAAGAAGTACAAATAGGTAGTTACAGAATAGCCATGGGGATGTAAAGGACAGTATAGGAAATGGAGTAGCTGAAGAACCTACACATGACCCATGGACATGAATGATGGCGTGGGGATTGCCTGAGGGACTGGGGGATACTGGATGGAGGGTGGCAAAGGGGGAAAAGTTGGGACAACTATAATAGCATAATCAATAAAGTATGATTTTAAAAAAGAAAGATTGGCATGCTGTAATAGCTACTGCTTTGTAGTCATGATCTTCCCAAAAGATGTTTCAAAGTCCTTTTCGTACCAGAAATATTTTAATATGTTGCTGTGTTTCAGATTACTGCATTAAATGTTTTACTACGACATGGTGTAAAACCCTATCAAATATTCATGCTTTTTCAACCTACTTGTCATACACATATTTTCTTTGTAATATCCTGCAGCTGCTGACTTTTCAGTTTATATTTAGACAAGAGAATAACTGGCTGACTTTTGATACTGATACAGATCCAGGAAAAATCCTTCTGGAAAGAAGAATTCTGAAGTAACAGGAAGAAATGTTTTTCTTTAGGGGAAAAAAATCTTAGAATTTCTGTGATATTTTAGCACCTTGGTGAAGTTATCTTAACATTTTCATAGTTAACTTTTTAATAGTCTATTAAGATTAGCAGCATTCTGCTTTACCTCTTCTGTATTGCCCCTTGAAGCTGTTTTTCCAGCTGCCTTTTAGGAGTCAGATTCACACATTAATGTTAGGAATCTTAAAATTTAGGTTGATTCAGTGGATTAAAATGCTGCAGGAAAAAAATATGTTCGAGTATTCTTGAGTTTTTTTAATCTGCTATGCTTCTGGGGGTTTTGGCATATATGGATTTAATTATTAAATGTATTCACTGAAGTCTTTTGTTAAAATTAATATATCATAATTTTGAGCTTATACTCTTCATTTGGAATGGGATGAAATCTGCACTCTGACTAATACACTCACAGGATCTTGGTTTACAGGATCTTTGAACTCCACCAATGTTTGGATTTATGTCCCTGGAGTACCCATGAAGTTCTAGAACTAGGATGTGGTCAGGCCATTTGGAGTTAAATACTCTTGCTTTGTAGAAAATACTGATGCATTAACTTTATATGCAGCTTCTAAATGGTTTGGAATAACAGTAGCATGCTTTCCTATGTATTTCATGAAACAAAGTTCATTTTATAGTGAAGAACCCTTTGCTTTATGGATTTCCTCATTAAAAAGTAAGTTTCCCTAAAAGACTCGATTACACTTCATTAAAAAATAAAACTAAAAAAGATTAAAAGAAAACAAGTCATCAAGTAATCATTATCTCAAAATAGAAAACAGTATCAGTGTCCAACATTTTGTCCACAGTAGACCATAATAGAGTCTACAGTAGGAACGGAAGAGATACTGTTTAATCAGGAAACATTTATTGAGTATCATTATATGCCAGACAGCATACCAGATTCTGGGGAGGCAGGATTGAATGAGTCACAGCTCTAACTTGAGAAGCTCAGAGAGTGAGTCAGACAATACAAAAGAAAGAAAATAAAATTTAAAGAAAAAGAAAGTACAGCACAGACATTGTGTGAGGGTCAAGGTATATAGGGGAAGGAGAGCTCTAAGAGGACCTCTGAAGACTGGCTTCTAATTTAAGATTTGTGTTTCTTCTTGAGATCATTATATTCAAAATTTAATGTATAATTTTTCTTGAGCAATTTAAAATTCGCACTAAGCCCCTTTGATGATCTTTATAATGTTAGACATCTTTTAATAGTACTATGAACGTTTCCCTGCTGTATATTCAGAAATAAACCAGAGTTAGAATTTTGTGACATTGAGCATCATTCATTTTGAAATAATATCCCTAGCTTGACACCCAGTCACTCATTCATTCATTCAACAAGTGTTTTAGTGCATACTCTGAGCAAAGCACTCTTCCAGATATTGAAGTCAGCAGTGAACAAAACAGATGAAGTTTTACCCTCTTGAAGTTTATGTTCAGTGGGACAGACAAATTAATGTTAAGTGGTAATAAGTGCTGTGAAGAAAAATAAAGCATGATAGGTAATGGGAAGTTATACCTTAATGAAGATTAAGGGAGCCAGCCAGCTATTTACAGCTCTGGGACAGAAAATTCTAGGGTGAGGGAACAGAAGGTGCAAAGGTAGAAAGTCAGCTTGCACATTTAGAAACTTAAAGAAGGTTGGTATTGCTAAAGAAGGGTGAGGAGCAAGGGAGAGCATGGCAGGAAATGATGTTAGGGAAGCAGATGCACCTCTATAGGAGAGGTTGGGAGTTTGGGTGTATGCTCCTTGCAAGGGGAGGCCAGTGGGGAGGGCATTGAGTAGGGGAGTGATGGATCTAACTTACCTTTAAAAGGCTCACTGTGGAGAATCGGATGTAGGTAGAGACCAGGTAGACTGAGAAAACAGGTAAGAAGCTGAAGTGGTGTGGACTACAGTGATCAGAGTGGAGATGATGAAAATGGTCAAAAATAGGGATATATTTGGAAATGGGTTGGATATGGGATATAAGGAAAAGATTTCTTCTTATGACTCCAAGATTTTTGGCCAGAACAGTCTGGTAAATGTATAATACACTGAGGTTGAGGAGTGGGTAGGCTTTGGTTTTGAGGAGTGTAAGGATTTTTGGAAGTGTTTTAAGTTGGAGACCTGTTAGGCATCTAAAGGGAGATGCTGAGGAGGCAGTTAATTGAAGATGTAGAGTCATCAGCTTCCTTGGTCTGAGTAAAATCACTTGGGTAATAGAGTAGACAGAGGAGCCAGGCCTGTGGGCTGTGCCCTGAGGCCCAGCAGCCAGTGTTGGGAGGCGAGGGAGGTGAAGGCAGTCAGGGAGGTAGAAAGAGAACCTGAGGCTAAGGGAGGAAAGAGTTAAAGGAGAGTAATTAGGGGCTGCTGAGAGCTCCAGGAACTTGGAGTAGGGACTGAGAATTGACCTCAGGATTTGGCTAGAGGGTACTGCTTCGTACCCCTGACAAGAGCAGTTTTGGTGAGTGACTAGGTAGAAAAACCTGATTGAAGTAGGTACAAGTAAAATGAGGAATTGGAGACAAGGGATCTAGACAGCCCTTATGAGGTTTTTTGCTAAGAAGGAACAAAGAAATGAGACGATAGCTAAAAGGGAATATAGGGTCAGGTGAGGGTCATCACTGATATGATGGATAATACTGTGCCGATGAAGACTATTCAGTAGTCTGTGCCAGGTATTGCACAGGTGCTTCTTAAGTTATACTTCATTCATTCATCCCGCCACCTACAGAGGCAGGGAGTATTGAGACCCTCGGTATTGCTGAGGCTCAAAGTAATTTGCCCAGTCGCACAGCTAGATTGCTAGAAAGTGCGGAGCAGGGACTTGATCCTAAGCGTGTGCTTTGAATCCTCTGCTGAGAAATTAAAGAATTTTCTCCAAAGTATACTATACTCTGATTCTTATTTGTGAAAGATAACTTAGCCAGTACCCTGACCAGCCTTTTCAAAGTGGAGTGATAGATCAGGTATCTTATTTGTGGTCATAAAAAGTATCTAAAGATCATCCTGGCTGGTGTGGCTCGGTTGGTTGGAGCATTGTCCTGTAACCAAACAGTTGCAGGTTTAATTCCCTATCAGGGCACATGCCTAGGTTGTTTGGACCCAAGTTCTGGCGCCTAAAGCCCCAGTCCAGGCACGTCCAGGAGGCAATCATTTGAAGCTTCTCTCTTACATTGATGTTTCTCTCTCTCCCTTCCTCTCTAAAAAGCAGTGAAGAAAGCGCCCTCGGGTGAGGATTAAAAAAAGTATCTAGAGATCATGTATGTTAGTATACACTTAATACAGAAGCCTGGGTTGACTTTGTATAAAAGACTCCCATCTTTTCTACAATGGAGTTTGCATACCTTTTTATTCTTTGCTCAATTTTTAAAAATTTTTCAACAAATAATTATCTGAAGCCTGTGCCACATTGTGAAAATGGCATCTACCACAATCATGCAAATTAATATGCCCTGCCTTAAATCTCTTAATACTTCTGTTTTTTACCTATCTAGGCCAAACAAAGAAGTTTGATAACTTGTCCTGTCAACAATATCTGCTCTAAACAAATGCCTCTGGCTTTGGAAACTTAGTGTTATGGTAGCACTTTCCCAATGTGGCTTCTGAGCCTTCCAGCCCATCCTGAAGGTTACCCAGGAGATTTGCCTTATCTCCCATTTTACTCAGAGCGTTTTGCAGCTCCCCGCTAATTACACTCAGGATAAAGTCCAGTCCTTAACTAGTAACATGGCCCACCTCTTTAGCTTCCATCAAATTCAGAGGGGTCTGTGACCCCCCCCCCAAAGGTTAAGAAATATGGTCCTGTGATAGATTTTATTTCTCGTATATTTTAATGGCCTTATTTTATTGAACTTTATATGTGTATATCTTGTTTCCATAGTGAGACTCAGTACTCTGATCGGGAGGCCCCTGTTTTTATTTCTTTCATAGCCCCTATAAGGTCTAGGATGGGGTTGGGTAATAACTGCACTGAAAGGGGGGGGGGTGTGTGTGTGTGTGTGTGTGTGCGCGCGCGCGCGCGCGCACATAGGTTACTGACAAATTTATGTAAAGGGAAATTTTGACAAGCAAGTTAAAAAGCCTAACAGACTTTTTTTTTTTATTGCAGTCCTGAAATGTGTGGACTTTTTGCCTCTAAATGTAAAGTGAGCTCAGATTTATGCACATTAAACATTGTGAGCCCCAAAATGGTCCCTTACCTAGTAGAGTTCTGTATACCAGCCAGCCTGGTGCTAATTAGCTACTTCTGTTTAAATACTAGAAAAGACTAAATGAATCACTTCATACTTTTTTTTTGTAATTCCTATTTCTTCCAGGTGCTTATTGCCCAAACTTTGCTTCTAATGAATATTTGAATGAAAATAAAAGTTTATGGCATAGAAAAAAAATGAATTAAAAAATCAGTCTTCTTCCCAACTGTTATAGCTGAGTGGATCGAGCGTCAGCCTGCGAACCAAAGGGTTGCTGGTTTCATTCCCCAGTCAGGGCACATGCCTGGGTTGCGGACCAGGTTCCCTGTAGGGAGCACACGAGAGGCAACCACTCTTTGATGCTTCTCTCTCTCTCTCACTCCCTTCCCCTCTGTCAAAAATAAAAAATAAAAAATTTTTTAAATCAATCTTAATGCTACCTAATGTATGGACTTAAATTTAAGATTTAGCTCAATAAAGATTAACAAAGCACTTAACTGCCTGATGCCTGACTAGCACCATATTTATCGATCTTTATTTACCCTTCTGATAAAAGAAAGGGTTTAAAAATATCTGCTGAGCTGAACCTAGGATATTAGGATTCAGAGGGATTTTTAAGAACATAATTAGGTGACCCCTAATTATGAGGTTGCAAAGTGTTGAACCATAAGCAGAATCTGACACAAAGATACTTGGCCAGACCAAAGGAGTGACTGTCCCCTTTGGACAGGACATGTATTCTCTAGCTCACCTCAGTCCTTAAACATGTTTTAAGCCATATATGAAAGAAATTTGCAAAGTCATAAGTTTGAGAAGTACTGTTCAAATGGAATAAATGCTTATTGTAATTAATCAGTATACAATACAATTTTGATATTTAAATGTATACTCCAACTCCTGCCTGGAATATTTCGAGACTGCCTAATAGATGTTGAATTTTAATCCCATGGAAATACCTGTTGCAAGTATAGGATTCATTACTAATATATTTTCCCCTACTTCACAAGTAGGAATCAGACGTCAGAGAAATATAACTTGAATTCATCACCTATTTTGAAACTAATAACAATGGGCTTGTGATATTTGCATTAAGATGTCCTAATCAGATCTGGGTTTTAGATGAAGAGGTAACATTTTTAGCCATAAGGATATTCTTTGCCAAAGTTTACAAGAGAAATAGGCATTCCAGAAATAGTTAATCTAGCCTGGCTTAAATTTTATCTGACACAAGTAGCACATATATCTTGCCCGAAAGTGCAACTTCTGTTCAGTAATGAAGGACCTAGCTATGGAAGCTATTATATTTTGCTATTGTTCATTTGACTTAAGTTAAAAAACACAATCACTTAGGGAATACTGTCAAGTAAGATTCCCACACTCAGAGAATCTGTGATCCTTATTGCAATCAGGGGTAATACAACTGGAGCCCTGAAGAAGGTGAGGGAGCATGACTGATGGATATCTGGGGGAAGAGTGTTCCAGGCAGAGGAAGTAGCAAGTGCAAAGCCCCAGAAGTAGGACCCTGCGTACAATGTAGTTGACATGGGTCCTAAGTGTATTGTTGTTTTGTTTGCTATGCAAATAACAAGAGAGGTAAAAGAAATCAGAAACATACAGAAAAGGAAAAAGAAAATCACCCATAATATTTGTATCCAAAGCTAACCACTGTTACCATCTTGACCTCTATCCTTTCCAACTTAAACTTAAGATATCATTTAGCATCTGTATTAGTTTACCAGGGCTGCCATAACAAAGTACCAGACCAGGTGGCTTAAACAATAGAAGTTTATTTGCTCCAAAATAGAGTTTTGGAGGCCAAAAGTAAAAAAACCCAAGTGTCGATGGCTGCCTTCTGACTGTGTCCTCACATGGCCTTTCCTCCACACAGGTGTGTATCCATGTTGTCTCTGTGTGTCTCAATTTCCTCTTTCTTTTTCAAATTTAATTTTATTACTAATTTATTTTATTGAATTTATTGGAGTGACATTAGTTAACAAAATTACATAGGTTTCAGGTTTACAGTTCTACAGTACAATATCTGTATATTGTACTGTGTGTTCACCATCCCATATCAAGTCACCATTTATCCCCCCTTTACCTTCTTCTACCTCCCCCAGCCCCCCTTCCCTCTGGCAGTTACCATACTGTTGTCTTTGTCCCTGAGTCTTTTTTTTTTCTTTGCTTAATCCCTTCACCTTTCTCACCCAACCCCAAGCCCCTCCCTTCTGACAACTACCAGTATATATGTTCTATGTATCCAGGAATCTGTCCAATTTCTTCTTTTTATAAGGACATCAGTCAGATTGGATTAGGCTCCTCCCTAATGGTCTCTCTCTAACTTAATCACCTCTTTGAAAGCAGTGTTTCCAAATATAGTCACATTCTGAGGTGCTGGGAGTTAGGGCTTCAACATGAATGTAAGAACATAATTCAGTTGTTACACCATCTCTGAACAGTTACCTCAGATACTTATCAGTCTTCCTATCAGTATGATTCTGTGCTCTTTGGGTATTCGTTTTTATTCATTTAGGCTTATAAATTAATAGTAATGCACAGTGATTTTTTTCCCTAAGCCAAATTAAGTAGGATTATTAAAGATTTAGCTTTACCTCTTTCTGAACAAAAGATGTATTCTCTGGCTTTTTGCTCATAATGTTACAAACATTTGCTCATTTAGTTTTGTGTTTGTTGGAGGAGATTTAATTCAGAATAGCTGAATAATCCCATTGGTGGTTCTAAGGGGGGGAAAGGCCAGTGTTTCCCAGACAAGCCATTCAAGTATGCTTTCAGGTTTTTGCTGTTATTTGATTTTTTTTAATCAACTAACTCCCTTGCTTACATTTATTTTACTTTATTTATTTCCTCACCCAAGGACATGCTTATTGATTTGAGAGAGAGAGAGAGAGAGAGAAACACTGATTGGCTGCCTCTTATATGCACCCCAACCAGGGACTGAACCCACATCCTAGGCATGTGCCCTGATTGGGAATCGAACCTGCAGTCTTCTGGTTTATGGGACAACGCTCCAACCAACTGAGCCACACCAGCCAGGGCCTACATTTATTTTAAAAGGAAAATTTTACCATCAGCATTAATGGGAAGTTAGTATAATATTACTTGCCCTAAATAAGTTATTCTTAAAAATAAATACATAACTGTAAAAGCAAGTGTTCACTCATGTGCCACTTAAAATCATCTAATGCATTGACTCCAAATGCCTGGGAGCCATAGTTGACTCCCCTTTCTGTCATGCTTCATAGGCAATCTCACAGCAACGTGTACCAGTTCAGATGTCTAAATATCTAGAATTGTGCTGCGTCTCACTACCTTCACTACCATCACCCTGGTCCAAGCCAGTATTATCTTTTGCAGGATTCTTGCAAGAGCCTCCTAACTGTTTCTGCCCTTGCTCCTTTCACTGTGTTCTTCACACAGTAGTCAGAGGGATCATGTTAAAAACAAGTCAGGTCCTGTTACTCCACTGTTTAGAACTCCAGTGGCTTTTTTATGTTGCTCAATAACAGTTGGAGTCCCTAATTTCCTACTGCAGCTAAATTGGCATCTTTGCTGTTCTTTCACACTGTGGACAAGGTCCTCCTTCAGGGCTTTTCCTCTGCGTGGAACACTTTCCCTCCAGCATCGTAAGTCAGGCTCCCCGATCTTCAGGTCATTAGTCATGACACCCAGTTGCAATATGACTTTTTGATCACCCTATTTAAAATTGTAACTCCTTCCCTTGTTACTTTCTGCTTCAGAACACCACCATCTATCATACTAGATAGTTTGCATATTTATTTTGTCAATTATGTGTGTCCCACTAGAACGTAAACTTCATGGGGCAAGGTGTTTTTGTTCACTGCTTATTCCCCAGTGCCTAGAAAAGTGCATGATATATATAGTAGATGCTCAGACATTTCTTCAAATTTAATTAATAGTAGCATGCATCCCACACTCGGGGAAATACTGAGATATACTGGGAATACCTTCCGTAGTCTTGAGTCCCTCCAACGGGTCTTTGTTCACAGTTATATGTTAAGGGCTACTTGCCTTCAAGATTCTAACCAACTGGGAACTCAGCATTTAAGGCAAAGAAAGCTAGTAACTTGCCTGGACCCTGAGTTTTAGCCAGAGGAAGTAGTCCAAATGCCAAGGAAAGAGGTGGGAGGAGGGAAGAGGCAGAACCAGTGGGAAGATCAACCCTAAGAGAGTTGCCCTGTGCCCTCCCACAGCCTTGTCCCCTCTCTGGCCCCAGTACTTAGGCTCTGTTCTGGAAGACACCCAGGAACAGCTTAAGCCTCAGCCTGAACTCAGGAGCAGTGGCTGGAACCTGTGAGATGTGTTTGGGTACTTGCTTTCATGAGTTACGTGTCAGGATTTGGGATTTTTAGAAACGAGTAAATCAGAGAACTGGCTACCCTCTTTAGATTTCTCTTTTAAGAGAGAAGCTATGCCTGAAATAATTGAAAATGTTATCCTCGATGCCTTCGGTTGACTCTTAGTTGATCAAGAGGACATCATTACTTGGTACAGCCAGGGCGACTCTTCCTCCTCAGGTAGCTTAAGAGTCATTCCAACAAATGAACACACTTGTCACCTCAGAAGTGTGTATGAAGGACAAAATAGGTTGCTCCTTTTCTTCCAAGGCACTTTCGTTAGCACTTGATATTGATGGTTTTCATCTCAAATTAATGAATGCAGATTAATCAGCATTTCCACATGTAAACCCTTTATGAAGTTTGTCAAAGCTATGGGGGTGGGATGGGATATATTTCTAGTTTTGGGCATCTAGCCCTGTTTCGGTCGTCACTTCGCCTGTAACAAAACCATATGCTCCTTTCTGGTTGTGCTGGTCAATTAAAAGTAGCTTTGGAAAGCAGCTAATTTTAAGTACAACAACTTTCAGCAATTATTTGCATGTTAGCATCTTCATTCCCAGGTAGTTATAATGAGCAACTAGCTCTAGGTTTACAGTTCCCCTGGAGTTGCTAGTATCTTGAATTTCTTTCCATTTATTTTAGGAGTAAAAGTCCCTCGCAATTTTCGACTGTTGGAAGAACTCGAAGAAGGCCAGAAAGGAGTAGGAGATGGCACAGTTAGCTGGGGTCTAGAAGATGACGAAGACATGACACTTACAAGATGGACAGGGATGATAATTGGGCCTCCAAGAGTAAGCGTCGAGCTACGGCTATAAATGTCAATGTCTTAAATTCACTGTGCCTCCTTTTAAAAAATAGTAGCCTTATCACGGAAAAAGCTCACCAATGGTATATTTTCTGAAATGTGGCTATTCTTTTTTGACCAGTTTCAGTTTATATATTTGAACCTCCTCTGATGCAGTTTAATCCCTCTAAATGGTAAGCAAAAACCTGTTTAGACTCATAGTGTGAATTTACGTGACAATGTAGTTTAGACAGAGAGGTTTGAGGTAATTGTACCCTTAGGTGTAGTTTAGAACAAACTCTTGGGCTTATCAAATAACAAGGCTCCAGATATAGTGAACGTTCCCGAATACAGTGTTCAAAAGAAACCTTGGAAAGCCTTCACGATTGTGGTTTTCATTCATTGTTTCCCAGTTCTGCCATACATCTGTATCCTAAGTTTTGGGGTCATTCAAGGAAGGGTTATTGCCAGCCTGATCCACTCTGGTCTGTTCCAGGTACTATTAGGCCCAGAGGCCTTTGCAAAGAAGAAGACAGTGGAAAGTGACCTCTCTTTTAGAGATTTGTGATTTGTAGGAGTTCCCATTCTTCATAATGCCAGCTAACCTTTTTTTATGACACACAGTAAACCCCCCAGAAATATCATTTAATTCTCACAAGAACCTCTTGTCAGGTTGTTGTGTAGTTGCATTCCATTTTAGTGATGAGGAAACAGACTCGGAAAGGTAAAATTATTTGCCACATGGCTCATAATTCCCAAACCAGATCCGACTCCAGAGACTGTGCTCTTAACCACTCTGCTATGTTGTATCCCTCCTGTTTACATTTTGAGTTTTCCCCTGTTCCCATTATAGAATCATCCAGTGTTAAGTAGTAATATGATGTAGGAGTGAAGAAATAGATTCCCATATTGTGATGCTTTCTTCAGACAAGCAGTAGGATATTCTGCCTCAGTGCAGCTGGGCCTTTCCTATGTCTGCCAGTGCTTAAGGATGATGATGTTTGTTCTTTGCATGGCACGCAAGGCTCTGCACCGCCTCTGTGGAAGGTAGAAAATCACAGCTAAAACCAGAAAGTGTTGTGTTCATAAAGTGTTAGGACAATCTAATGTTGATCTTAGACTGTCATAAACACTCATGGCAAATGACTGGGATTGCTATTTAAGGTTACTTCTTGAGTCATTTTTTTTTAACACTATAGTTTTGGGCTTTTTTAATATTCAGTTAGCTTTTACCATTTCTTGATCTTTTTTCTAAATCTGTGAAAACCAGGATTTTCTGGGTTTGTTAAATACTGGGGTAACCTGATCTAGAAAGCTCATTCCTTCATGGGGATCATTGTTCTTGCTGTCTCTGAAAGTCCGTTGTGTGGCGACGGCGTCCTTCACTCCTCTTCTTCTCTTTCTAAGAGTAGTTTAGATTTCTTGAGGATGAGAACTAGTGTTCCCTGCTCCTTACTCTCCAGAGCACCTGGAAATGACTAAGAATGAATGGGCTAGTTGTGCAATGGATTTGTTAATCAACAGACCTGCTTTCAGGTTCTAACAACCTAACAGTGAACGAATGCACAACATTGTGAATACGCTAAATACCACTGAATTACTGTATTTTGCCATGTATAATGCGCACCCACATTTTTGACCCAAACTTTCAGGGGGAAAAATTTTTTAGTTTTAATTTTTTATTCAATTATTTGTGTATTTATATTTAGATATTTGGGGTTTTTGTATTATAAAGGAATTTTAGCATTTACTTTTGAACATATTATGGTACATGAAATTTTATGTAACAAATAATTGCAGAATACAAGAACAGATACAAGCTGTTTTACGTACTCCCCATGTATAATGCTCACCCTTATTTTTCCCTCAAAAACTTGGGCAAAAAAAGTGCGCACTATACAGGGCAAAATATAGGTATGCACTTAAACAAACAGATGAACAAATAAAATAAACCAATAAGGTCTGTTGAAAATATTCTGTTCTACCAAAAACACTTTAAGATCACCTTGAATTTTAGTGTCTCTCTTTCCAAAAGGGGCTAACTTTTCATGAATAACTTCAGTGTGCAAGGTACTTTCCATACCTCCTTTTTAAAAAGTAACAACTTCATTGAGATATATTTCACATACTGTAGAATTCACTTACCGTAGAATATACTTTTAAAATGTACAGTTTAGTGGTTTTTATTATACTCAGAACTGTGCCACTATCACTAATTTCAAAACATTTTCATTACCCCAGAAAGAAGAAACCCCATCCCCACTGGCAGTCACTCCCATTCTGTCCCCCACTTCTTACCCTTGACAATCACTAATTTTTTTCTCTGAATTTGCCTGTTCTAGACATTTCATATAAAAGGAACAGTATAATATGTGGTCTTTTGTGACTTTTACTTGGTATATTATTTTCAAGGTTCATCCATGTAATAGCACTTAAATTTTTGTGACTGAATAATATTCCATTATATGGTATACTATATTTTGTTTATCCATTAATTACTTGGTGGACATTTGGATTTTTTTTCACTTTTTAACTACTATGAAAGATGCTATGAACATTTGTGTACAGGTTTTTGTATGGACATATGTTTTCAATTCTCTTGGGTGTCCTAGGATGGAATTGTGGGATCATTGGGTAACTCTGTCGAACACTTGAAAGAACTGCCCAAACCATTTTCCATAGTGGCTGCACCATTTTGCATTCCCAGCAACAATGCAACAGGGCTTCAGTTTCTCTGCACCCTCAACCTATACTTGCTGTCGTCTGTCTTTTTACCCCTATCGTTTTGATTGCCTTGGCTGCCCAAGGTTAAAAGCAGAGGCGAAAACAGAACTATCTGCTCCTTGGTGCTTCCTGTGACCAGTCTGTTTTAAGATTAGCATTACAAGGTATATGCTGTTATTGAAGCATCTAAATAGAGCGCTTGATTAAACTTATCTCCCTATTATATTTTTATTGTAGTATTCAAAAGGAAATCCATCAAAATTTAAAAGGTGTATACCATATGATCCAGGAATTCTACTAAGAATTTACTGAGCTTTTCTTGAGTGGATTGCCCAAAAGTCTATGTATACAAAATTATTTTTATGCAGTGTTTTTAATAGCAGCAAAATATTGGAAACTGCCTTAGGATCTTTCACTTGATGATATTGTATACTGTTTAGCTATCCAAATGAATGGAACAAATTTGTGTGTGCTGAAAATGGGATGATCTCCATGATATTTAAGTGAAAAAAAATGACGTACAAAGCAGTAAACAGAATATGCTACCACATGTGATAGGGAGTTGTGGGAGGAAAGAAAGAGGCCATACATAATACTTGTGCTCTTGGGTGCTTAGAATACTTTTGGAAGAACATAAAAGAAATTGACGATAATGGTTGCCTTCTTCAAAAGGGATCTAGCTGGTGGGCTGGGGCCAGGGTGATCAGGAGACTTACTTTTTACCATATATATATATAATTATTTTAAATATTTCATTTATTTATTTTTAGAGCGAGGGGAAGGGAGGGAGAAAGAGAGGGAGAGAAACATCATTGCGAGAGAGAAACATCAATCAGCTGCCCCCTGCACGCGCCCCGACCAGGGACCAAACCCACAACCCAGGCATGTGCCCTGACCAGGAATCCAGCTGGCAACCCTTTGCTTTGCAGAATGACGCCCAACCACCTGAGCCACACCGGTCAGGGTTACCATATATCTTTTTGTACTCTTTGAGAATGTTTCAATTATATATGTATGCTAGCTGTCTGAATACCTCTTCCTTCCTCCCTCCCTTCCTTTCTTTTTTGTTTTGGAAAGCAAGTTCTCCAAACCTAAACCCATCCAAGTGCCCCTTGCAAAATTTGGGCAAATGTCCAACTGTCCACAGTGTTAACTGTGGAGTATTTCTGTTCTGACCACAGAACACAGAGTATTTTTATCCTAATCTGTAGGCTGTGGACCTGTTATACTGGGGTGACACTGGCAGGCACAAAGCAAATGAAAAGGAACAAGTGCCTTTCTTCAGCTTTTTATTTTATTAGTATTGTGTGGTTGACTTGATAGTTCAGTCTTTAGGTTATAGGTTATTGCTGTGGCACTAGGATCGAATTAGAGAATTGAATAATTACTGTGGCCTCTAGATGGGTCCTATGGCTCACTCAGAAGGATACCCTGGTGGAGAGAGGGAGAGTTTCTTTACAAAAGAAAGTAGTGTCTTGTCACTGTCTAAAGGGTGTGTGCTGTGCGGGGGCTGGCTAGTAAGCTCTAAGCCCACCTTTCTCTGCTCTGTTTTGGATACTGGGGTGGCATTCTGCAAACTATGGGATGGGGTGGAGGGGCGGTTGCGGTTAAGATTTTATTTATTTTTAGAGAGGAGAAGGGAGGGAGAAAGAGAAACATTGGTGTGTGGCTGCCCCTCATGTGCCCCCACCTACCGGGGACCTGGCCCACAACCCAGGCATGTGCCCTAGACCGGGAATCGAACCAGCGACCTTTTGGTTTGCAGGTTGGCACTCAATCCACTGAGCCGCACCAGCCACGGCTACAAACTGTGTTTTTCCTTTGTCAGCTGGCTTCCTGTTAGGTTGTACCATTCAGGACATAGGAGAGGACCTGAAAGGCAGGGAGCAGGAACTTGCTCCTCCCTGTTTGCTTGTTGCTCTGTCTATGCCACTCTGGTAACAGCCCTTCGTTCTGGCATCAACTATGGGTTCCAGCCTCCAGCTTTTGGGGGCACTCCCAGCACTGACCTCTCCTCTGACCCTTCAGGTCTGATCAACTGCAGCCTGTTACCTTTTATTCCCCTAAGCTTTAGAGTTACCACCTGCTCCCTGCAGTTATTATCCATGTTTTAGCTCAGGTCCCCTTTTTTAAGCTTTTTATCAGTCTAGTGACACCAATGTACCCAATTCCCGGTATTAAATTCTCTGTTACAATACCTATTATGGTGCCTTTTTCCCGGTTTATCCATCACTGCCCCATTCCCACTTTCCTCCCCAGTTTCACTACAAGCAGCAGTTTGGTGCATCTCCTTTCACACCTTTCTCTGATTGACCTACCGGTCTACATCCTGAGTCAGTAAGATCTTCTCAGGCTCTACACAGTTTCACTTTATAGAGGGTCCGCCCTCCATTCTAACATGGTGTGTGCCCACATGAAACACAATTTTTATATAACGGCATAAGGTTTGGATCGAGTAGCTGTAGACATTTAGTTGACCTAATGTCACCATTTTATTATATATTAATTTAGATTTTACCATTTTCTTTCCATAATTTAAGTAAATACTTTATTCTTTTTCCTTATTGCTTACATATTTCAAATAAATTTTAATTTATAATAGTTTTACAGAAAAGTTACAAAAGTAGTATAGAAAGTTCCCACCCCCACCCATTTCCCTTATTGTTAATATTTTGTATTAGTATAGTATATTTGTAAAAACTAGTGAACAAATATTGATACATTATTATTAACTGAAGTCCATAATTTATTCAGGTGTTCTTAGTTTTTACTTTATGTCTATATTCCATTCCAGAATCCTACACAAGGTACTACATTATATTTTGTCATCATATCCTGGATTCCTTGTGGCTGTGACAATTTCAGGTTTTTCTTATTTTTGTTGCCCTTGACAGTTTTGAGGAGTACTGGTCAGGTATTTTGTAGAATCTCTCTCTTTTGGAATTTGCTTGATGTTTTTCCTCATGATTAAGCTGGGATTATCTCATATATAATTATCAGGTCCAGGAAAAGCTCGTAATCTCTAGGCCCTGGGCCTGTTATGTCTAGTGGAGGAATAGCCTATGTGCACATAAATAGATGCAGAGTTGGAGTGAGGCATCTGTTTGTTTCTATAGATTGTACATATTTTGCAACTTGCTGGCTATACCACCAGCTCTGTCTTGATAGTGTGTGCATTTGTCTCAGCCTTTGAAAAGGCTACAAAGTATCCAATTATATGAATATGCCCTATTTGTTGAGTCAGTCCCTTACAGGTAGACATTTAGATTGTTTAGTTATTTTTGCTGCGGCACACAATGCGTTTCATTGTATGTACACAAAGGAGTCCACCTGTAGGGAATTCCTAGAAATGGTCCTGCTGGGCCGAGCATGCCTGCCTCACATTCTAGTAGGCACTGCCAGATTGTCCCATGAAGCTCAGGCCACATCAACAATGTAGAAAGTGTTTATTTCATGATCAAATAATGAATCTTAAGAACTGTGTTCTTTACAGAGACAGAATGTTCTAGCAATTCTCCATCAGGCACATTTTCTTTCTTCCATGAAACCTTTTCATCAGGTCCCCGGAGCACTCACAAACAAAAGAAGAAAACCAGAGCCCTGTTTTCAATAAAAATCTTACTTTGGGCTTTTCAATGACCCTTCAGGGGTCTCTGTTCACTTGACTTGAGGCATTTTTTTACTGTGTTCTAATGAAATTTCCAGTTGAACATCAGTGGTCAGAATTCATTGTTTATTTTTTTCTAAGAAATTAGTCATAGCATGGATGTATTTAAAAATTAGACTTCATAGTGTCAGAGTACTATTAAGATTTAATCTGTGTAATAATCAGAATCCTAATAGTAAGCTGCCCACCTTCTTAACCATTTTTATGCTGTTGTTAATAGATATCACTGAAATTTTATCAACACTGATAAGCCACAGAACAGGCCAGCAGATGACCTCCAAAATGTGGTATCAGATTTTAAAAGACTTTGTGATTTTGGTAGTTATTTCAAGTTCATATCCCAGGGACTTTTTTATGTAAGAAATTCTGTCTTTAAATTGTGTCAGACAAAACCATTGAGTATGCCTGCAGGACACACACACGGATGGATTTGGGACCCATGCAGTCAACAGATGCTTATTGTGTGGTTGCTGATGGAGACTGTGCTAGGTTCTGAGGATAGACCTTTGCTGTTGTCCATAAGTCTGTGTGGAAATCATGTCTCCATTTGCTTCTTCCTTGTTATGTTTACTGAGTAATTATTTTTCCTCTGAGGAAACTCCTTAATGGCAACAAGCAGTTCATTTTAAATTAACTAGAAGGTCAACGTTCATTCATTCTTCAACATTGAGTACCAATTCTGTTGAGGCCTCTTCCCCCCTTGTTCTTTGTTGGTAGAGGGAGGTCCGACACCAGACTGGGAGTCAGTCTTCAGGTAGGGGGATGACGGGGACTTGGGAGCTGCGGGATGCAGAGGAGAGACTGGTGTAGGGGCCCCAAGATAAAGAGAACTTGGCGTGTTTGACGAGTAAGAAGACCAGAGCACCTGGATGGCGAGGCAGAAGAATAAAAGGAGAGGAAGGCAGGGATGGTTTCTGGATTTAAATGGTCAGTCAGGCTGTTGTGTGGAGAACAGATTATAGGGAGCTGGAGAGAGAGTGGCCTTGGGAGATTCGGCTGATGAACCATGGTGGAGGAAAGTGGATTGGTTGGGATCTCTTTTGAAGGTAGAAGCTGAGACTTTGATGATCAGAAGGTAGGGGTACAGGAAAAGGGAGTTGTGGCTGGCTGCTAGGTTTCTGCTTTAACTAACTGTCAGATGGTGGAGCAGGTTGAGGGCAGGTAGAAATCCAGATTTGAGTTTTGGTTTTGTTATAGTTGAGGGGGTCTTTGTTAAGTGGATGTGAAAGGTTTCTGTGGCTATATTATGAATGCCTTCTAAATCTTAAAATATGTTCCTGCTTTATTATTAGGGACAGGTCACTGTTTAGACACAATGTTTTCAGGGGTTTAAATCATGTCTTCTGTAACTTATTTCCCCAAAGACCACTAGGTGTCGCTGTTTTCAAAGGAGCTGTTATTTGTGCACAGAGGAAGGGGCACAGGTACCTGCGAGGGGAACCATGGGGGGGGGCGGGTGGCCCCTGCCTTCCAGGGTGCCCCGTCTGATAGGGCGACATTACCACAGTGTGGTCTTCAGATACAAGTGATCACCATGCGATTTCATAAAAGGCTGTGGACTAGCCGTTTGTCCTGTACAGTATTTGAACTGGGAGGTGATATTTGAATGGGGTCTTAAAGGTTGTGTGGTAGTTCAGGTGGGGGCAGGGTACTGTAGGCAAAAGGAACAGCCTGGCAGTGGCAGCACATTTTGCTGCTTATTGGGTAGACATTACAGTGAAAAAAGTTCATTCACAGGGGGACTGGACTTTTCCAGTGTTTCCCAAAAAGGGCATGACTGGTATTCGAAGAAGGAATATATTTTATGTAGGCCTGCTGTCCTTGGTGCTCTCCTCTCCCCCACCTCACATACTAAACGCCAATCTCTCGGGTCATCATAAGGACAACAAGGGGAGTGTCGGTACCTACCTGTTGAGATCCCTTTTGCAGGCACAGCCCCCGAGTGATGAAGGGGGAAAGCAAGCTCTCATATCCACACCCCATCCCTTCCTTCTGCTTAATTTTGGAGCTCTCTAAAGAGATGCCTGTTCTGTGCTTTGGACATAGTGACATTTAACGCACTGGCCGGTGATCCTGGCACGGAGAGACATTTAGTGTGGTTTCTCCGTGTAGAGAATGCCTCCTGCACACCGTCCTCAGGATGTAGGACAGTTCTGCAAAGTAGAGAAATTAACCTAAAAACAAGTCGATCCAAATGGACTTAATAATACTAACTTAAAACTTCAGCGATGCTAACTTTTTTGTCTTTTTTATTCTCCCAAGGCCAGAATTCACAGACACTAGGGTAGGAACTAATTACCATTGACTTATCAAATATAACAGGTAGACTTTGTGTAATGGAAACAGATGCATCCATTCTGCAGTCAGGGTTAATGGGGTTTCAGAAGATCTGCATTTTAAAATTCTTTGTAATTGCCTGACATCTCTGTACCCTTCTTTTCCAGACGATTTATGAAAACCGAATATACAGCCTTAAAATAGAATGTGGACCTAAATACCCAGAAGCACCCCCCTTTGTAAGATTTGTAACAAAAATTAATATGAATGGAGTTAATAGTTCTAATGGAGTGGTAAGTTGTTTTTTCTGCCCCTGCTTGTTCCTTGGGGTTGAGGAATACTTTGTACTTTAACATCAGGGACACTTTGGGCCTGATCCCATGTGTTCCTTAGTTCTTTGATGATCAAATAAAATATATTGCAGTACGAACACGTGCAGGTTTGGGGTGGGGGCCTGTTTCCCAATTGTGCCATCACTCATACAGCACTTACTCTGGGCCAGGACTCTGCTGATCACTTTGAGATATGAGCTCCCTCGGTCCTCATGATATACCCCCATGAGGTAGAAATGAGGACACTGCAGCACAGAGGGGAAAGATCTTGCCCAGGGTCACACTTCTATCCCGTGGGCCTGATTTGTGGGCCACTGGTATATAATATATAGTTTTAATCTAATGGCTTGCTTTTTTTTAACTTATTTTTACTACCATAAATGTAAACCAGTCTCACTTGTCATAAGGCAGTAATGGTAACAAGAAATATTATACAATCAAAGCAAAGTTAGTAAATTCTTCCTCCTGTTGCTTACTAAAAGCATGGGGTCTTTGAGGCCTGCCCTCCGTTCAGAGGGGAGATCAGCAGGTGTTCAAGGGTGCTGCTCATGTTAGTGTCACGTGAGCCAAGCCTTTATTTTGAGGTATTCCGAAGACTTGGGGGGAAAACTGTTACTGTATGTACAGTGTTTAATATTGTATCTGAGTTCCACCTATAGTCTAGAAGTCGGCCCACGCTTTGAGAGGCTTCTTTTAGGGAATGTGTGTTAACTTGAGGGAGCATGACTCTGAGTCAGGCCCTTGTCACTAGAGCCTGGGGCCAGGCCACCCATTGCCTTTGCTCTTCTGGCTGGCCTGCACACCTGCATCATCCCCCGCCTGGGTGTAGAGTTAAGAAAGGACAGGCCCTGGGCAGCGGCAGCAGCCGGCCCAGAAGCAGGTCATTGTTTTAGAGCTGGTTGAGTCTTGCCGAGTATCCGGACCGTTTCTGTAAAGATGGCTTCACTTATCCATAATTTCCTTCTCCCAAGCAGTGAGGGTTTGGGTCATTAAAAGAGAAAAACAGACTTGCAAGAGGTACCTTGCAGGGTATTCTTCATGTCAGAGATCATTGTGTGATCAACGCGTTCAACCTGAAAAATGCATTTCTTTCAAGTTTGTACTGTAACTTCACTCCAGTGTTCAGCTATTCTTTGAGAGCCTGACAGTAATTTGTTTTTGTTTGCCTTTTTATAGGTGGACCCAAGAGCCATATCAGTGCTAGCAAAATGGCAGAATTCATATAGTATCAAAGTTGTCCTGCAGGAGCTCCGGCGCCTAATGATGTCTAAAGAAAATATGAAACTCCCTCAGCCACCTGAAGGACAGTGTTACAGCAATTAATCAAAAGAAAAACCACAGGCCCACCCCTTCCCCCGTTCGGTTTAAGCAGTCTTCATTTTCCACAGTAGTAAATTTTCTAGATACGTCTTGTAGACCTCAAAGTACTGGAAAGGAAGCTCCCATTCAAAGGCAATTTATCTTAAGATACTGTAAATGATACTAATTTTGTCCATTTGAAATATATAAGTTGTGCTATAACAAATCATCCTGTCAAGTGTAACCACTGTCCACATAGTTGAACTTCTGGGATCAAGAAAGTATATTTAAATTGATTCCCATCATAACCGGTGGGGCACATCTAACTCAACTGTGAAAAGACACATCACACAATCACCTTGCTGCTGATTACACGGCCTGGGGTCTCTGCCTTCTCCTCCGTCCCTCCCCCCGCCCTCCCTTTCCCTGCAACAGCCCTCCAGCTTGGGGTGGCTTATTAGAGTAGATGTGAAGGTTTCAGGTCACAGCCTGTGGGACTACTGCTGGGTGTGTGGGGGTGCTTCGCCTGCACCCCTGGTTTCTTATTTTAAGTCTTAAATGATGTCCCCCTTCCAAGCCATCATCCTTTCCCCACTCTCTGTCACCACCCTTGGCCGAAGCATAGATTGTAACCCCCCTCTGCTCCCCTCTGAAATTGGCCTTTGGTAAGGAATTCAGGGCTTTCCCCATATCTTCTTCCCCCTCCCCCCACCTTTATATTGAGGGGTGCTGCTTTCTCCTTACTCCTCCTCAAGTCCCTTTCGTCATCGTTACCACCCAACACTTTCTGTGACACTCCCTTGCTTTGGCCAGAAGCCATCAGGTAAGGTTGGAAAGCGTCTCTGACCTCCCTTGTTTAGTTTTGGAACCACATTGATTTACTCTCCACCAGCCTAGGAGATGAATATTGGGTCCTCAGCCTGCCCCCTCTGCTGTCATCATCAGCTGATGCATTGTTTTTTTTAGCTCAGGAAGGCCACAGAAGACACTTGTAAGCACACATGATCCCTCTGAATGAATTTCTTTCTGTTCCTATAATTGCTTTCGCTTTGACAAATTGAAGATTTAAATAGGGCTCTCATTTGGTCCTCTTTGCCATCCATTCGGGTCTAGTTTGGAATCTGACAACTGGAACAAAAAGAACCTTGAGTTCGGTGCATACTTTGGTTTTGGTGCTGCAGCTTCTCGCGGTCCTCAGCAGGGATTAAGAAAGAACTCGGTGTGCACAGCAGAACCCCGAAATTGGTGGGCTTGATTTCCTGGCTAATTGCTACAATTTTCCACTTTTCTGTTCAGGACCACTAAATGCTGAGATGTGGGTGCATACTGAAATAAAAGCAATTCATTGTGTTCTAAATGGGGTTTTTTTTTTGTTTGTTTTTGGTTTTGTTTTTTTTCCTGTTATTTAGTGTTTGTGTAAAATGACCTTTTAAAGCAGCAACTATCAAGTCTGAAAAGCATCTGATGTTTCCATTAATCTTTTTCTGGGGAAAACCTTAGTTGTAAGGATTTAACATCCTGTAAGTAAAGTTTAACATAACAGTATTCCATAAGCAGCCTTTTTATTGTCAGACCATTGCCTGATTTTAATATAATAAAAAAAAAGTGTGCGTTAATATTTAAGAAGCTGTGCTCTTCTTCCTCTTGGCATTTAACTTAGGAACAGAATTTAACGTTCTAGATGCTTTGGGATTCCAGTTGATGTTCTAGTGCTAGAGCTGGCAAACTTTTTCTACAAAGGACCTAAATGGGTAAATGTTAGGCTTTGTAAACCAGAAGGCAAAATCAGAGGTAGTATGTATATATTTATAATGAAAAAAAAACAAATCTCCACAAATACTTTTACTGATGAAGTTCAAAATATAATAATTGAGTACAATTTTTTTTTGTAATGTTACAGGCCTACCAATGAGAAAATGGGAATTCTTTTTTTAGGGGAGAATATTTTGCTTACTTGAGAGTCCCTGTTATTGAATCAATTACAAATGCTCATCCGTAAAGCTCGTTCTTCATTCGAGAGGTCATGTAAAAACAGGCAGGAGCCAGATTTGTCCCCTGGACCATTGTTTGCCAACCCTTGTCCTAAAAGACTGTAGTAAACAGAGGGTGGCATCCTTTGATTTAAGTAGTGTTGTGCAACTCTGCCGTTGGCTGGATTTAGTCTATTGGAAGGAGGGGAAGGATTTTCACAGTTTATGGTTTATGAAAGGAGACTTTTGATCTGATGATTGACAATTTGTCTACCGTTCTTTATGTGAGGGGTGGAAACATCTGTGGCTGTACCCAGGATTTGAACTTCCTGCTGTGGTCCCAGCCACCAATAGGCACACCTTGGTGTCCTGTGGCAGGAGCCAGGCCATTCCATTGCGGCTGTTGGGTCCAGCTCAGATGTCAGAATCTGGCTGCCTGGAAAGAGCCAGGTTGTTCCTAATTAGACGACCGTCCAGAAAGCACTGCCTGAATCTCTGCCCAAGGGCTCGCTCTCTCAGCCCTCTGGAGTGAATTGCTGCCTTTCAGCTTCCCTGCAAGGGGACCAGGCCAGGGACATTTGTGGGTTCTTTACCCTCAGTCAACTCTCCAAAGGGAGAAAGGACAGGGAAGTTCTAAAAGTATTTCAAAATGCTAGAAAACCCCAAAGCAAGTTCAGGGCTAAATCTAAAGATGGCAGCTCTTCTGTGCTGAGTGACCGGAGAGGAGACATTCCCATCTGAAATCTGAGTGGGCTTCAGGGAACTGTGGTTCCAGTGTCCCACAGTCGTGTGACTTGCTCTTTACTGTTACTGATGGGTTCACAGGAGGTAAAGTTTATGGCTGGAGTTTAGGCCTAAACTTGGGGTCGGAGAAGAAGCACATGGCCTCCCTGGGTCACACTCCAGTCCCCAGCTCCTGCCCGGTCTGCTCCTGAGAGAAGATACTTCCCCTGTTACTCCTGTAGAACTAGGGGGTCTGAGGGTACAGGAGCCTCCCCATAGTTACCTGACAAAGATAAGGCTAAAGCTCCCCCTCTGGCTAACAGCAAACTAGTGATGGATCTTCCCTGCCCCATGACCCCTGACCATGACCTTGGAGGAAGCCCGTTGGCCCTTTGGGTGGGGGGCGCCACTGAAGCACCACTTCCAGAGTTGTGATATAGCAACGTGGGTGGTGCAGACTGTGCGGGCAGCGGACCCTGCTTGGCCTGTTGCCCTTTTGCCCTCCACCTGCACCCCCCAGGGAGTGAGTGGACACTTAGTCACGTTCCCTTTCCTTGGTATGTGTGCTCCACGTTATTCCCTCCTCACAGAATCCCATCAGAGGCCTCTGGACATGGCATTAGGGTTTTCCTCTTCCCCACTGAGCAGAGGAGGACGTGCTGAGGCAGGACAGCTTGCATAGTCCCGAGCTTGGTGGGCGTTACGTGAGCTCACCTGCCACTGTCCTTAGAGCTGCCACGCTTGGCTGCAGCGACCTGGGAAGAAGGAAGATCTCAATGTTTGAGTCTGCCCCGTTGCTGCCGCTGGTCCTGTCTGTCGTCGGGAACAAGACAGCACGGGCCACCTCTGGCTCTGGCGTGTGACTGACTGATGACAGTTGAGTGTGAAGGCGCTCCCCAATGCCAGGGGCAGGGGCTCAACAAATGCCAGATCTTTCCGAGAGAAGCCCTGCATGTCGGTTTGCATGTGAAATCTCTCAACATGTCAACAGTAAAGAGCAAGTCCCGCAACTGTGGGACGCAAACTCTTCATTCCCTGTGTACAGCAAGATGGTGTCACAGCTTTCAGGCCACAGTTGGCCTTTCACTTCCGGGATGCCTGTGGGCCTGGAGCTCTGCCCAGGGACATGCTGTGGGCCCTCAAAGCACAGGCAGCACCACGTGTGACACAGGTGGAAGATGCCATGGGAAACAGATCCACGTTTCACTGAGTGCACTGCTGTCCTCCGTGAGAGGCACCTTTTATACCACCGAGCAAAAATGTGCCCGTTACCAGCGTAAGACACATGGTTTTAAGGGACGCCCCGATTACAGATTAAGATGGGAAAGAGTATCCATTTTAGAGTTGGCGAGATGCAGGTGTATTTGTCAATGGTTGTAAGGCCAGAGATGGTGGCCACCCTGCTGGTGAAGCTCAGAGACCACATCACAGCCCCTGTTCAAATGAATCTGCCCCTTACACTCCGATGGGCAAATCTGAGCCCTGAGCCACAGGCCCGTTTCATTGTTACTAAATAGAGAATCCATGAACCTAAAAAGTACCGGCAACAGTAGAAAGGGGATCCAATGGGAGTTCTCCCCTGCTTCTGGCCCCACCCTCTCCAGGTTCCTGTGGGTAGGGGGCCCTCCTCCACTCCCTTTTCCTTCCAGCCCCCTTTTTTTTTTAAACCTAATTGGGAATGTGGCCTCCACTTTGCTGCTCCCTGGATGCTTTTCCCCCCTCACAGGACCTCTCAGAGTCCCTGCAGAGCAGTACCCAGGGAATTCCTTGTGCTGCAGAGCACCCAGGAACTGAGTGTGCCATTGCCCAGGTTACCAGGCCTTGACTGACGGACACCGAGGTGGTTTTTCTCACCAGCCTCCAGGTGTGTGTATGCATGCCTGTATGCACGTGCATCCACAGAATAAAGTCCTAGAAGTGGACTTCTCCATCCAAGGATGGGGCATTTTAAATTTTGTCACTTTCAAGTAGCTCACAAAGAAATATCAACTTCCCCCCCACATCAACCCAGTAGGACAGGTTGCTTCCCCTCCTGTCTATGCTCCTCATAGTTTTCTGCCTGCCCACCTTGCAGCTGAACGTGCTGTTTCCTAGTCTTCATGTGCATTTCTTGGGTGCGAAGCTAGTGTCCTTTCTCAAGCTGAAAAGCCATGTTTTTTTCCCTCTTGCTTTTCAGACCTGTCGTACATGGGCAGTGATAAGGGAAGCGTCTCCTGTGAGGCCTCCTGCAGCCTCAGCCACTACTTATTAAATGATGGGTCGGCTGGCTGCTGGAGGGACAAACAGACGGATTGGCTAAGAAGTGCGGCAGTTCCAGGGAAAGTCTGTGAATGGGTGGTTGGATGGAGGGACAGACACACACGAGGAAGTGAAGAGACTGAGATCTTCGGTCATCTCTCTGCCTCCCTGGATCCCACCGCAGGACCCAGCATCGGGCAGGTCCTTAACCTGTCCGTGCCTTTCAGTATTCACTTCACAGGGAGGTTGTAAGGATAACTAACGTGAAGCTTTACGTGTAGTGGGATTTTCACAGCTCTTGGGACCTACAGACCCTCAGTAAACAGTAGTTAGCTATTGTTACTATCCCATTCCTGGAAGAGGGAAACTCCCCAGGGTCCGGCGCGGGCACTCCCGGTTCTGCCTCGGGCCTGCGCGCCCGCGGCAGGCCAGCAGAGAGCGCCCGCGCGCCGCGGACCCACCCGGCTCAGCCGCGGCCCTAGTCGTCTTGGCTGCCCGTCCGGCTCGCAGAGCTGGGTGTGGAACAGGCGACAGATGTGGCCTCTAGGCTGGAAAGCACCATCTCTGAGCCGGGCTCTCTCGCATCTGCTTGTCTGGCGCAGGGGAACCTGCGGAGGACCCGAGGAGGTGGATAAGCCACCCCGCCCCAGCACCATACCTGGAGCAGCTCTACCCCTACCTGGTAGAGTACCCGCTTTACCAGCCCATTTTTTACCGAGGCCAAGCTGAGGCCCAGAAAGGGCGTGGCTAAGCCCCCCAGCCCGGGCGTGCCCGGGGGGAGGGGCTCATGCCCAGGCTACCAGGGCTGTGAAACTCAAAGCCTCAGTCAGGATGGCCAAAGTCTTTCGATTTTTCGAGAGAAGCCCGACATCAGAAGTTAGTAAAAATCTCCATGTTTACGGTGGCAATGGAGTCAAGTCTTTTTAAAAGTTTTTCATCACCAGTTGAACTATAGCTCCCTTGGAGAAAGGCATTTTAAGACAAAACCACCTCCCTCCTTTTTTCACCTGCCCACCCAGTCCCCCTCCTTCAGACCTCAGGTAACAGATCATCTTCTCCAACTGGGTTAAAGCCCAACCCCACCCCAGAGCTGTCCCTGGGGAGTTTTCACTCATTGGTTTGTCATTCATTCATTCATTCATTCAACAAGCATTTAGGGAGCACTGTGTGCTGACCCCCGTGCTGGGAACAAAACAAAAAGACCCTGCCTTGTTGGAGCCGATCTCTGAACGGAGAAGATGGACAACAGACAAAGTGATATTTGAAGTATTCAGCACATACGCCACGGAATGGAATGGAAGGGCAGTGCTGGGCAGGGAGGGCCTCCCTGAGGAGGTGACTTCAAGTGTGTGGAAGACCTGCTGTGCCCAGAATCCGGCACAGCAGACAGTTCCAGGTAAAAGGAACAGCAACAGCAAAGGCTCTGGGGTATATGTCACATGGTCACATTAAAAACCCACAACACCTATTGCTTAGTAGGCACCTGTGAGCAGGTGGAGAAATGAACACGGATGTGCTGTGCCTGGCTGGGGTGGGGAGGGCGATGCCGAATGAACGAACGAATGAATAAATGAATGAACCCAGGATTTGCCGGAGCCCGGCTGTTGCTGCCCTGGTTTCATCAGCTTGATCCCAGGCCTCTCCCACACATGTTCTGGTTCATCCACACGGCCAGCTGGGCATGACTTTCCAGCCCCACCTCTCGCTGCAAGGGCCCCTGCACAGCCCCAGGCATCCCTCCCAGTCTGGCCTGAGCCCCTTTATTCATGGCCTAAAAACTGGGTCATAGTCCAAGTGGCTTGTGCAGGGGTGCAGGGTAGACAAGGGGAGCCAAGCCGATAGCTGATTTCCCTGGGCCAGGTTGGGCCGAAGGTCCCAGAACACCAGGCTTTTCCTCAGAGGAGGGCAGTGATCAGGGGGCTACAGAAGCCCCCCACCCCACGCTTGTCCTGGGCTGGAGTCCAGCCTGGAGGTAATGAAATCTTCCCTGAAACGTGGCCTAGCTGGCACATCCAGTCCAAAATGACAGAGACAGGACATGCCTCAGGACCATCCTAAGAAGGGCCATCCGTTCTTTTAGGTTCTATCTATGGCTTGTGACATCAGCAGCCCCCTCTGTTGACTCTCTTGCAACCAACAGGGTCTGGCTTTGGGAGTGGACGCTGCCTGGCATGAGGCAGAAGCTCAGCCAGCTCCAGGGTCCCTGAGCAACGCCCCATCCCAGAGCAGTGGTCTCCCCTCCCCAGGAGATGTGACCTGGCTGCCATGCCCCAGCCATTCACAGTTTGGGAGTCCCTGGTGGGTGCTGAACCTCAGGTGTCACCACCACCTGCCCAGGCTGGCCTTGACCCTCCCCCATTCCACTCCCCACCACCTCCCCTCTGCAGTGGCTCCAGTTCCAAAGCCATGGAATGTGATTATTTTTCTTCCCAGATAATTCAGGCCAGAAGGCTGGGCCAGCCACTTCCGGCCCCACTGTCCTCACTGCCTTCCTGACCCTTTGCTCCACAAACTTGACACTGTGGTCAGAGGCCTAAAGCCAGACCCAGAAACCCCCTTGCCCCAGCCCCTGCTCAGCGCCCACCTCTGGAATCTAACTGTAAACACTCAGGACCCTCCGCTACCCGTTTCCCACAGACTCCAACTGAGAACATGCTGACTCAGCCACGGCATCCAGCGAGCGAAGCACTCTACAGTCTACAGGGTGATTCCAAATCCTAGTGCTCCCTGGAGCCCCCCAGTTAACCCAGGGACACACAGCAGCAGCCACACTTCCAGATTCATTCATTCAACAAGCATTTAGTGAGCGTCCTTAGTGTCAGAGGCTGAACACCAGCCACGCCCAGGGGCTGAGTGTCGCATAAAGTCACCCTGGTCACCTTCTCTACAGCCCTTTGAGGGAGAAACCGTTACTGTCCCCCTTTGTCAGAGGAGGAAACTGAGGCACAGAGAGGTGAGGCAATTTGCCCGATGTCACACAGTGACTAATTAGCAGAGCAGGGATTGGAACCTTCACTCTAGGGCCCAAATCCTCACCGTCCAACCACTGGTTCCCTTCACCTTTGTTCACTGCCTCGAACATCAAGCAAAGAGGGTTTTCAGTTGAGTCTTCCCGGTTGTCTTCCCTAACACTTGAGATGATTACATCTTTGTTGGGATTCGGATCATTGCTAAAGCGACAGGTTCCCCCACACCCGGCCACACCCTTCTGCCTGGTCCAGAGGCCCTGCTTAATGGTAGGTTCCGAAGAGGGTCCGAGACCACTGGGAATGTCATGCCTCCTCTCGCCTTGAATAACTTCAAAACCCTTCGTGTCGTGAGCCCTGCTTTGATTTCAGGCATTTTATGGGCATGAAATCTAAGCCTTGGTCCCTCTAAAGATACTGAGCTCCTTGAGGGTAGGGTGGCCTTGTGGGGCCACTGGACAGGCCATGGGACAGGGGTTAGAGCTTTGAAAGGATCTGAGGCCTGGAAAATCGAATTCCCTCTTTAGGATCCAGGGCTGTGTCCCAGGAGATGGGGACCCGGGGCCCACTTGTCTTCGTGAACACCTCTGGCCCAGGGGTTCTGCCAACCCAGGGCTGGCTTCATTGCATCCACTTCACAACAGCTTCCTTGAAGCCGGGTGGCTTTCCTCCAATTACAGGTGGAGAAACTGAGGCTCTGGGAGGAGCAGCCACTCACCCACCACTCAGCACAGAGCCAAGTTTCAGGCTCTTTTCCCTGTACCCCACCATCTCCCCATCTCCAGAGGCCACAGCGAGAGGGTGAGGACAGTCAGGTGGCTGAGGAGTGTCCAGGATTTGGGGACCAGCACTGGTGGCAGAGTATCTGAAAGGCATCAGCGTCAGTGGGGGTCAGGCCCCCATAACCCTAACCCTGGGTGTCCAAGCTGAGTGTAGCCATGGGAGTCCGAGGACAGAGGTGACAACTACAGAACCTGATTTCCTTGTCGCCTCAGCTGGATGATCTCAACGGTTCCTCACAACCACCGTGTCCCTGGCATAAGGGATTAGGGCTGTCATCTCGCCACCCATGACCGACGCTGGATGGCCACGGAAGCCAAGCTGCTGCCAGGTCATTCCTCTGCTCATTCATTCATGTATATGAGTGGAATCTGTATGAGTTTCCTGTGGTTGCTGTAACAAACTGCCACTAACTTTGTGGCTTAAAACAAGGCAAACGTATTCTCCCACATTTCTGGAGAATTCCAAAATCAAGGTGTCAGCAGGGTCGGCCCCCTCCGAAGGCACCAGGCAAGAACCAGCGATCCTTGGCACTCCTTGGCTTGCAGACACGTCACAGTCTCTGCCTCTGTCTTCGCATCACCTTCTTCTGTATGTCTCTGTGTACTCTCCTTATAAGGACACCAGTCACCCCAATCCAGTGTGATCTCATCTCCAGATCCTTAACTAGTGACATCTGTGAAGACCCTATTTCCAAATATGGTCACCTTCTGAGCTTCTGGGTAGACATGAAATTGGGGGGCACCATTCAGCTCACTGCAAACACCTACTGGGTACTTCAGGCCTCCAGGGACAGAGCGGTGAACAAGACAGGGTGGGCTCTGTCCTCATGGAGCCCAAGGTCAGGGTGGGCTGGGGAAAGATAGAAAATCAGGTCACTGTAAAAATGACAGTGCAGTAAGTGCCACCAAGAAACATCAGATGAGGGGACACGTGCAGCAAGAGGCCTGGCCTTCGGCTGGGCTAAGGGCCAGACCATCAGTGCCCTGACTGACCAACCACCCAGGTCTCCGCCCCCCCACTGGCCCTGTCCCATGAGTCCCAGGGCCTCAACTCAGAGCCCACCTCCTCCTGGAAGCCTCCCTTGAGGCCAAAGGAGTCCCCTCTGGGTTCCCAGGTCCCCTGAGTGTCCTCCCAGCATCAGTAGGTGGTAGGGCTGTATTTTTTCATACTTGGGAATTCTTCCTGTCTATTTATTTACACAAAGAATGCTTTCTGTAGAAAAAAAAATTAATTAAAAGCATTGATAGAAAAGTGCACTTTTTCCTTTCCCTAAATTCCCTGTCTGGAAATTCTCTCTTGGCATGTAGATACACTCAGCAGAGTCACAGGTACACAGTTGGTGCCCCATAGATGTTTGAGTACATGATGGCCATTGAAAGGCCTTGGGGCAGGGACATGTTTAAGTCACTACCCCCACCCCCGGGAATTCACTGAGGTACAACCTCTATGCTGCCCAGTCCAGAGTAAGGCAAACAGTCAGTGCTCCATAAATGCTGGCGGTGGTTGGAGAGTTGCCTGTGGCATCCCTCTGTCTGTGCCACTGTCCTGGGGGAGGGAAGTCCTTGTGCCATCAGGGTGGGACCAGGGTGAGGGGGGTGTGGGAGGCTGATGAGATGGCCGCTGGGTCTACTGTCTCTAGCTACAGCCCAGACACCAGGATCTTGGGGCAAGGGTGAGGGGTCCACTAGTCAATCTATTAGCGTTTATTAGGCACCTACTGTGTGCTTGAGGCTGTGGAACCTGCCCAGCAGTGAATAAGACCAGCCCTGTTTCTCTGTCAACGAACTTAAGGCATCTGGCCCAAGTGCCAGGGACAAAGGAGGCAGAAGTGCTCAGGGAGTGGCTGATATTAAATAGGGAGGTCAGGGAGGCCTCCCCTGGGGAGGTGACACTTGACAGGGTCTGGAGGGGAAGGAGGGAGTGTTGGATGCCTGGGAAAGAGTTTGGGAAAAGCAGAGGGAAGGCCTGAGGTAGGAGGAAGAGGAAGGCACTGATGTGGTGGAGCTGAGTGGGAGAGTGGGGGAGTAGGGGGAGGGAGGCTGTGAGCACCTCCTCGGGGTCCTGTGGTCATGGGAGGGCTCTGACTGTTCTCTGGATGACGTGGGAGCCATGGAAGGTCTGCGCCCAGGACGGCTGTGACGTGACTTGGGTCTAAAGTAAGTTTCTCAGCCCCAGCGCTAACAGCCGTGGAGCTGGATCCTTCTCTGTCCTGGGGCCGTCCTGTGCACTAAAAGATACGTACCAGCACCCCTGGCCTCTGCCCACCAGATGCCAGTGGCACACGCCTCCGTCCCTTGTAACAACCTAAAGTGTTCCCAGACATGACCACGTGTCCTCCATGGGCGAGGGGCACCATCGCCCTGTGAGCCAGTAAGGAGAGCCAGTAATGAGCCCGGGAGCTGGATGACCAGGCGGGGGACTGTGATGGTCTGGTTGGTGGTGGGCGGTGGGGAGCAGGGAGGCTTCCTTCTCTACATCTGCGATTTCTGTATTTTCTTAAGCTTCTGAACATGCTTCTTTTTAGCAGTCGGGCAGAAAGGGTTTGGGGGCCTTGTTTTTAAGGAGAGACTCATGTGAAGCTGTTCCCATTCACCAGTAAGAACAGCTGACTACCTCTGTGCCTCAGTTTCCTTGTGCGTGGCTGCATTGCTGGTGGGACAACACCAGGACACAAACTTCAGAGATAGCAAGTCAGCAATGGCTCTCAGAAGAGTAAATGTGTCCACCGTGTGGTTCTGCTTCTAAGAGTTGATCATCTAGAAGATACTTGCCTGAGTTCCCAAGGACATGTACGACGGGGGTTCATCCCATCGTGGTCTGTGTGTAGAAACGTGAATGTCCACCAAAGCAAGCCTGGAGAACGAGGCGTGGTAGCTCCGCACGGTGGAATACTATGCAGCTGTGAAAAACCGAGGCTGCATTAACAACCACCAGGTGCTGCACCGTTCATATTTTGACATTATTTGTAAACCAAAAACCAAATAGGAAAGAAACTAGGTGGATTTGTTTGTGGCTTCTCAGACAGCCCCTAGAATGTTTCAGGAGACCATCTGCATAGGGGCCAACAAAGAAAATACAAAAAATGACATCCCCACCACCCAACTCAAGAAAGAAAATAGTATGGGGGAACGGTGCCCCTGTGAGCCCTCCGAGCTAACTTCCCCCCTCCCCGCCATTCGGAATCTGCAATTACCCTTCCCATGAGCGTTTTCACTTTGCTACTCACGTAGCATCCCTGGAATTTTATTGAGTTTTGCACTTTTTTTTTCCTGTGTGGATTACCTTTCCTCCTCAGGGATGTAAAAAGCAAATTAAAAAGACGTTTTCTTGCATTGTCACCCCTCCAGATTGCTCCTGGAGCCTCGGCTTCCTGGGGAAGGGGGCTGCTCCCCTTGCCTGGACTCCCAAAGGACCCGAGGGAAAGAGAGGAGAAGGGCTGTGGAGCAGATGCAGACCTGGGCACAAAAGCCCAAGTGCGGCTCACTGGCTTCTGCGAGCCCGGGGCTTGGAGCCAGCAAGCTGGAGCCAGGCGGCCTCCCGGGCCTCCTCACAGCCGCTTTTGATAAAGCCCCTCTGTGCACAGGGTGGGGGGGCCCGGCCGGTTGGAGCCAGCTCACATCTGGAGGCCAGCACAGGCCCGGGGCAGCCGTCGCGGCTGACAGCGGCGCCACCCCGAGCCACACGCCCGGCCCTGGGTAAACACGCCTGCGCCCACCCAGCGGCTCACCTTTCGCCCACAAGGCTGCCTTTCTTCTCGGACCCCAGCCGAGGCCACCGTGAACATTCCTCCTGGCACAGGGCAGAACAGGCCCTGACCTCAAGGCTGGGCCTAAATCTGAATCCAGGCGCTGGGTGTTGTAAAGGGGGCTGTGAGAAAGCACCTACTACGTGCCAAGCACTGACCTCATTTCGGGCTCACTGCTGCTCTGGGAGTGGGTACATGCGGCTAAGAGTGTGTGGTCTGGAGCTAGAGGACCTGGGTTCAAATTCCAGTTCCAGCTGTGTGACCTTGCGCGAGGCACTCAACCCCCCTGAGCCTCAGTTTCCTCATCTGTAAAGTGGGAATAGGAATAGCCCCTCCCCCGGTCAGTTAAGTAAATATTAAGAGAGTTAGCATAAGTGTTCGTTGTTCGGAAGAGTCCCTGGCCCGCAAGTTCTCTATGTTATGACTACTCAGTCACTCGACGAAGCAGTCCGAAGGCGTCCTGCGCAGGGCATGGGAGTTCATTAAGATGGTGAAAATTGGGGCTCAGCCATTGAGGATCTGTGTCCTTGCTCAGTTGAGTGGAAAGAGACGATCAGCAGGGGAACCCCTGAGAGCAGACAGCCCACACCTTGTCCTGTAGCCTGCTCCCCTGGGATGAGGCTGTGCCCAGCCATGCAGGGACATCCAGGGCCAGCACGGAAGGGAGCAGGGGGCCAGGCCAGGGCTCCATACCCCTTTCCCTGACCCCAAACCAGACTGGGTGCAGCAAACCTGGGTCCTCATGTCCTGTGACACCATGTGGGCTCTCAGGTTGGTAGTTGGGGGGCAGAGAAGCAGGCGGGTCCCCTATCTTCGGACTGGGTACTGTGTGACCAGGAGTATCCAACCAGCTCTGACTTTTCCCGGTGGTGGGGCCCCCCGCGCATACTGCTGCTCCCGACCCCCATTTCTTCATCCGCAGGAGCGAGTGGGTGGGAACCGTGGCACAGGTGCCTCCTGACCCTCCGTTTCCTCATCTGCAGGAAGAGCAATGGCATGGGTACCAGTCATGCCACCAGGGTTGGGGAGACTCTGTGAGAGGCCATGGGAAGGGCACAGCGCCTGGCACAGAGGGAGAGGTCTGAGCGGAAGTCGGGGTGGCTTCCTGGAGGAGGCTACTGTGCTCGAAGGCGGGAGGAGTGGCAGGAAGAGAGAGAACTGAGCCCCCGCAACGTGGGCCACCTGCCACCCAGGCAGCCCGTGCAAGCCACGCGTCGCTGACCCTTCCAGGAGGCTGACGAGGCCGGTACTCAGCTGTTCCCATTTCATAGATGGAGCAACTGAGGCCCAGGGAATGGAAATCACTTATCCCCTCAGGGAGTAAAAGCCAGAGGCAGAATTTGAACCCAGGAGGCAATCATGCCTCCCTCCCTCCCTCCCTCCCCGCCTTAGGTCTTTATGGCGTGCTGGATTCCCAGAGACGAAGCGAGCCCAGCATCAACCCTCAGGAGCCTCCTTCTCACACCTCTGTCTGTCATCAACCTTGAACCATCCCGTGCCCCTCCTGGGCCTCAGTTTCTCCCCTCTGAGCAATGGGTTCGACCTCTACAAGCCTTTCTGGCTCAGTGTCCCTGACTCAGGCAGCACAGAAGAGCAGCAGCAGGGGCCTCCCTGCCCCAGCGAGGCAGGATGGGGGTCCTCCACCTGCTGCCACCCCCCCCAGTCCCCCGTGAACCTGCTCGCCCGGCTGGAGCCGGCCGCCATCTGGAGCGACGGGCTGTTTATGGAGCCAGGCGGCGGCGGCCCTGGCCCTGACCCGGCCAATCTGGAAGCGATTAGCGGCCCGGGCTGGGGAGCATTTGGAGTTCTCATCAGTTGGTCGGGACCCCCCCCAGCCCCCACACCCTCCCCCCGCCACCCGGAGCCGAGGCCGCTCTGGGGGTCTCCAAGGAGCCCCCTTTCTTGCAGGGCACTCCAGCTCGGACCTGCTCCAAGGCCTAGAGCCCTGCAAACCAGCGGCGGCGAGACTGGGCCACACACAGGCCAGGATGCGGGGGTGGCGGGGCGGAGATCTGGGGCCTTCCCCAAGGAAACTGCTTGCAAAATTGCTTTCTGGAGGGCTTGGTTTTGAATATACATACAAGTGCATCAGGGAAACACGCCCCCGACACCCACCCCCGCCCCGCACCCAACTCAGACAGCACAGGGTGTAAAGTGTACACCCTGTGAGAAGTCAGTGTCCCACCCCCACTCCCCATGTCCCCACTCCCTCCACCAGAGGAAGACCAGGTTCCCAGGGTCTTGGACCCCCTGAGATGGTGTGAGCATCTCCACAATAGCATCTAGTTGACGTTCTTGCTGTTTTCTACAGGTGGCGGCCACTTTACGTCCTGTCCTGCCCCTTTTTTTTGGTCCCTTGAATTAATCCACATTTCCCCCCCTGCTGCTGCTAAAAACCATAATGTTACTAATAGCAAAGGCCTTAGTATGTGCTGAGCACAGCTCCCAATGCTCAACATGGATTAATTTATTAATCATGGGGTGAAGTGACCCTATTAGGGGGTTCTATGATTCTCAGCATCCCCATTTTATAGATGGGGAAACTGAGGCATGGAGCGGCAAGGCATCTGCCCAGGGCCACACAGCAGTGACTGGCTGAACCAGGATTCAGGTCTAGGCTATCGGGCTCCCAGGTCTGTGCTCCGAACCGCTGCACCTCCTGCCTCACCCAGAATGTTCCAGAACACTCTGCTGTCTGGATGGATCCCGGTGGATTTGAGGAGACCTCGGAGATGCACCATTGGGCGGTTTCCGTCTTGTGCTGGTGCTGTGTTGTGAGCACCCTGACGGGACTCATGGCCATGGGAGCAAGCGGGGGTCCATTCCCAGAAAGGCCTGGCCAGTCACAGGACGTGCCGTCCGAGGGCCCAGGGCCACTGTCCTAACTGTCTTCCATGGCAGAGGTGCTGCTGACGCCTGACTCATTCCCCCGGGAGGAGGGAGGAAACTCCTCAGCAGCCACATCCTGGGCCTGTTTCCAGGGAAACCCAGGCCCAGCCAGGCCCGTCTGAGCTCCTCTGTCTGTGCTCAGCCTGCCTGCCGGTCTCCTGTGATGGGTGGACAGGGCTCCAGCCTCCCCTCAGGTCTTCCCACCTCCAGCCCTGCCCTTTCAGTCTGGGCTCCGCATTGCAGCCAGAGCAAACCTTGTAAAATCTAAATCCAGTCAGGCCTCTCCCAGCTTAGCCCCATCACCCTGAAGACCAGGTCCCACCCTCCCCCTCTATCCAAGCCAAGCCATAGGCAGATCCCCAAAATGCCATGCCCACCTCACCCCCAGGCCTTTGCACGGGGCGGTCCTTCCATCTGGAACCTCCTCCCCAGCCTTCGTCTGTCTAACTTCTCCATCTCCCCCTTCCCGTCCGAGCTCACAGCCTTCCCTAAAGCCCCAGAATGGGTTAGGCAGGTGCCTCCCCTGGTTCCGCCTGCTGGGGCACCGGGGAGTCTTAGCTTGGATCACACTCTTCTCACATGTCTGACTCCCCTGATAGCACGTCAGCTCCAGAAAGAGAGATTTTTGCTTGGTTTATTCATTTCGGTATCCCTAGATCACAGAGCGGAGTCTAGAGCACAGTAGGTGCTCAAGAGGCTTCCTCAAATGCAGGCATGCAGGAAGAATGCACGAATGTGTGAATGAATGAATGAGCCAGTGGGGAGCCCAGATCTGTGGGCATAATGGCAGTCCTAAGGGCGGTGGGGGTGGGGGGTGGAGGGGAAGGAAGGGGTACAGCTGAGAGAGGAGGCAATGAAGAGTTTATAAAGCACCTCGTCTGTATCAGGCCTTTCTCATTCCTGTGGACTGTGAGACTCATCATACAAACGAGAAAACTGGGCCCTCTTTATTTACCCCACACACCCATCCTATGAGTCCCCACACCCTGGGCCAGGAGCTGGGGTGACAGCAGAGAATAAGCCTGGCCAGACCCTGGTTCTTCCGAGCTGACGGGGTAAGCGAACCCAACAGGAAGTGGAGTGGAATGAACCAGACTTAGTGCCTCAGCACCTCAGTGACACCACACTCCCAGCCAGCCACCGGCGAGAACCCTGGCACCACCATGACAGCTCGCTTAAAAGGCTGTATTCTTGACACAGGTGATATCTGTCCACACCCTGTTCTGGGGGTTCAGTGGCACTAGTGAGCCCACTATGCGCTGGGCCCTCATCTAAGCACTTTACACAAATGAGCTCATTTAATTCCAATGGGTCCCGTGGGGTGGGGGTGGGTAGGGAGGGCTTTTATCATCTCCATCTTACAGATGAGGAAACCGAGGCCCCAAGAGGGTTAGTGACTTGCCCAGGGACACCCAGCAGTAGACCCAGGAAAGTAATGTGAAATTACACAGGATGAAGTCACCTCTGGAGGGAGGGAGGTGGGGGGAGGTGCAGGGATTCCTGCCACATTTTATTTCTCTTTGGCAGTGGAAACACGGACTCTCAGGCACCATTTCTCAACTCTTTGTTCAAGTCAAAAATAGTTCATCACGGTACGTAAGCCACGCAGGCACATTACGCGGAGTGACTAAACTGTCGACACGGGGCAGGCCTTTGACCCAGTGCTGTCTGACTCGGGGCCCTCCAGGCCCCTCCTCGGTCTCCCGGGCCTCCTGATTCTCAGTGACGTAGCTGTGGCGGAGTTTGGCAACCCGGCTGCCCACAGTTACGACAGCACCTGCATCTGCCAGCTGAGGTTGGGGAGGGGGAAGCCTGGGGCCTGGCCCTGCCTCTGCCGGCTGACCCGTCCTCCGGCAGCCCAGCCGAGGTGCCCAAATGCCCTCTCTCCAGCCTCTGCAGCTATACCTTTCCCGAGCTCATTACCACTCTCTTCCCCAGAAACAGCATACAGCTGGCGCTCAATAAGTATTTGCCGAATGAACAAATGAAAAATTGGATACATGGAAGGTACCCCCTCTGTCCTTTTCTCCCTTCCTTCCTTTTTTGCAGAGATGGGTGTTGAGCACCTACTACGTGCCAGCCACTGTCCTAGGCGTCAGGCCCTTAACGGTGAATGAAACGGGATCTCTGTCCTGACATTCAGAGGGGATGCTGGTCAACAAAGCAGTCACCTCACCAGCAAAATGCAAAGATGCCACAGCATAAAGGGCTGGGAGAGCCGTTCCTGGGCTGCGCACACCTGCAGTAGAGGCTGACCTCCAGGGAGATGGGGGTGTCTCCCCACGAAGGTGACCCTGCGGAGGCTCCTTCACACACTGACTGGTCGCCCCCTGTGTGCCTCCCCGGGAAGCTTGCAGAGCAACACGAGTGAGAAGGCACGTTAGAAAAGAGGAAACCGTCGGTCACTGAGCAGGAGTGTCAGGGCCTGACCTCGCCCTCCAGCCCGGAAGCATCCCTGAGGAAGTGACGCCCGTGTAGTGCCAGGAACACTGAGCTGAACCCAAGTGGCCAGAGAAGAATATTCCGGGCAGGGGCACCAGCCGGGGCAAAGGCAGGAAGGTGGCCACATCCCTCGGAAGCTGCGGGCTCTGCATGGGATGTCCCGTCCCTGGCCTCAGTTTCTCCTTTGTGAAAAGGAAGCCGTGCCCCAGCCAGGCAGGGATGCTGGAAGGTTCTCTGGGAGCCTTGCAGGGGCTGGGCAAGGCCCTTGATTTAAATCCTGCAGGTGGCTTGATTTTCCCTGTCTGCCCCGCCCCAGGGGAGAGGGCCCGGCACAGCCTCCGCACAGCAGGTGCTCAGGGTTACATGAGCCAGTGAGCCTCGGTTTCCTCATCCGTGTGAGGGGAGAACACTGGTGTGGCCACGGAAAAGGAATGAAGGCTCCTTACACTTCTGTGCTGTCTCCTCTCCGTGCTGGGTGGTTCAGGCCTCTCTGGACTCCTGAGTCCTCACAAATGGCCCTGCCGGGGGGTCGGGCGGGGAAAGACGAGAGGGTGGACTGAGCAGTTCTCCAGTCCCAGACTTTGAGGCGGGATCCTGAGGTTCCCTGCAAGGAAATGACAAACAGCCTCACTGACAATGGAAGGAAACTGAGGTACAACAACAATAATAATAAAAATCGAATACTTACTGTGCACTTACTCCGGGCCCGGCGCTGTGCTAAGCCCTTTGACCCGAGCTCTTTCATTTAATCCTTTCAACAATCGCTGTGGTGGGAAGCTAATACGATGACCCCCATTTTATAAGCAAGGAAATGAAGATGCAGGGAGATAAGTCAAGGCCACCCCAGCAGCTCACAGGGGAGTTGGGGTGGGAACACAGGTCTGACTCCAGAACCAGGACCAAAATCTGGCACTCCCTGGGGGGAGGGGGGGACACCTGAGAGAGACTGGAGATAAGTCTTCATCCGGGGGACCAAGTCCAGTGGAATGAATAATTGCAAGGGTGCGGGACGAGGGGCCAGTCTCATGTTCTTTCTATCTCGGAAGGCCCAGGACAGCTTGGAGAAGCCCCATCCTGGCATCCTGGGATTCACGCTGCTTCATCCATTCAGTCAGTCGATCAGTCAGTCAGTCAGTCAGTCAGTCAACAGGGAACAGAATACAGGATGACGCATAATCAAACATTTCCCCATAAACGATAAATGTGAATGAGTTAAATGGGTCTATTAAAAAACAAAGACTCATAGTAGATCAAACTTCACTCATTTATTCCTGGGACAAATATTTCTTAAATGCCTAAAATATTCTAAGTTCTGTTTTAGATTCTAATGACAACCTAAACATAAAAATTTCTGTTAAAGAAGGGAAAACATGGGGAGAAGGGGGTGCGGGCAGAGAGGCCCGCAGGCGCAGGCGCTTTGAGGCCGGTGTGATCTTGGAGGACGGAGGACTAGGAGGGGCTGGCGCGGCCGGAGAACGGCATGAGTTTGCGAGTGTGGTGGGGGTGACGCGGAAAACACCGGGTACCCAACAGCATACAGAGGGCGGAGGTCGAGGCCAGCATGCGGCCCCAAGGAGGGTCAAGACGCAGGAGATCCGGGGTCTGTGGGTCGGTGACTGCTCCTGACTCTCCCAGCAAACCCAGCCCCTGCTCCCCATGGAGCCAAGATGGGGAGCACCGCCTCGCCCCCTCCTCTGGGAAGAGGGCCTGCCATGAATTGAAGGTCTCCTGGGCGCCGGACTCCACCAGCAGTGGTTTACATGTTTCATCGGCTCATTAAGTCCTGACATTGGTTTAGTTTTCTCCTCATTTTGCAGAAGAGAAAACTGAGCCTCAGAGGGGAAGATGACCCGCCCGAGGCCACCAGCGAGGGGTGGCACAGCTGGGGTTTGAACTCAGGGTCCCCGGCACTGTAATGGGCCTTCTGGGCCCTGCATAGCTGTCTCCTAGGAAGTGACAGTGGAGAGACCTCAGCTGGCTGTGCCCTGACCTCCAGGCCTCAGCTCTGCCTACATCTGAGACAGTGCAGGCAGGTCAGTGGCAGAACCTTGGTGACTCAAGCCTTCCCTCCGGACAGCGAGGCTCCCAAAGTGCTGAGCTGGTGTTTCTCATTTCACAATGACTCCATATGACAGAAGAGGAAACCGAGGCTCGGGGGGCGGGGGGAGCGATTGTGCAATGTCATGGCCTAGAGCTCTCCTGGGGACCTCGGGCTTTTGTTGAGTCTGCTCATCGGATGGCAAGAATGGAGGTACCCAAGGATGCAGAGGCTCGAGAGTGGGATGGGGGACAGAGGAAAGGACACACGGACAATAAGGGACAGCAGGCCTGGAACCCAGGACACGGCCTCCTCCCAGGCCCCTGCCCCTCACTGCATCCTGGGGAAAGGTGGAGGCCTGGCCCGTTGGTACAGGAAGGGGCCATGAGAAGTGTCCCCGTATCTCCCTGCTCAGGTCATGTCCTGGGTCCTGCCCAAACAAACAGGAAATGCCAGGCAGTCCCCTCACCCCCCACCCCAGGGCGTGGGAAGGCTCCCCCTGGATTCCAATGATTCCAGCACCAGCCCAGCCTCCGTGGGGATCTGGGTCCTAACAGCCCTACGTGACCTTGGGCAAAGCCCTTCCCTTCTTGGGACCTCAGACTCCCCATCTGTAGTCACAGGCTCGGGGTCAGACAGTGCTCTGCCACCTCCCGGCTGTGTGACTTCAGGCCTGTGTCCATTCCTCTCTGAAGCCCAGCTCTCTCTTCTGTAAAACGGGGGACAGTACACAGGACACGTGCTCCGTCCACTGAGCCGTTCTTAATTAGCCCACACAATAGGGAAGGCCGGCCTTTGGAAAGCCCCCTGTGGCCCTCGGGGGCCCTCAGACGTCCTGGCTTCCTTGGCCTCAGGACCACTCTGGGCACCTCAGCTTCCCATGAGTCGGTGAAAGAGGAAGAACTGTAGCCCGGGCTGCAGGGCAGGGACTGAGCGACGGGAGGAGAACTCATGGGACAGGTGGTCGAGGGAGGAGGTGCAATGAAGTGGGTTCAGTGAACAAAGCAGGGCCTGGAGGACGTGCCCTCCTGGTCATTCATTCCCTTCCTAGTGGGAAAGGTCAGAAGAGGGCTGGGCCGGACAGGTGGACAGGACCGGGCTACATCTCTTGGGAGTTTACAGAGGTTTTTTTTTCCTGGTTTTGTTTTTTGTTTTTTTAAGATTTTATTTATTTAATTTTAACAAGGGCAGGAGGGAAGGAAACACGGGTTGGCTGCCTCTGGGACGCACCCCGGCCGGGGACTGCGCCTGCACTCCGGGCACATGCCCTGACTGGGGATCAAACCGACGACCCTTCGCTCTGCGGGATGACGTCCAGAGGGTGAGGCGCTTGCAGAGTCCTAACAGGGGGGCAGGTTGGGAAGGAGAAACAGGCCTTGAGCAGAGGTGAAGATTGGCTCTGTTCCCTCTTCCTGTTCCTTCCGGGCAAGAAGCAGTTGCTCCCAGGTGGCAGACCCTCGGTGCGTACTCCTCACCCCTCGGCGGGCCCTAGCTCCAGATCTCAGAAGCCTCTCAGCCAGCCGTGACTCCATGGAGTTTTTGATGCCCAGCAGCTCAGAGAGGCACAGCAACTAGCCCTAGGTCACACAGCAGAGTTGCCACTACTTCTTCAAGCCCTCTCTAGAGACAGTGGGATCCCAAGTGTCAATGGGAAGGAAGCCAGTTCCCTGCTGGGGCAGGGGCGGGGAGGGGGGCAACATGTGCCTCAGACCCTAAAAGGACTTAGGAAACTGAGCACCAGGGGGAGTCCCCTGGCTTTGAAGCACCACATGTGCAATGTGCCCTCCACCCCCCGGTGCCAGGCCTGTCCTGCGGCAGAAGAACCTGGAAATGGGCCCAAGCTCCCTCATTCCACCTCGTAACAGGCACGAAGTTACTGCACTTCTTAGAAGCTGGGGCTCTTTGCTGTAAAGTATAACATAAAGTGTGGTAAGGGTGAGAGATGCCCCGTGGAAACCGGTGCCCAGAGCACAGCTTAGTCAACCAGGGCTGTTGCTGTATTGTTAGAAACCTGCCCCTTCATCCCTCTGAGCCTCCGTTTCCTCATCTGTGAAGCAGGTGTGACAGAACCGCTCTACAGGGAGACCCACTGAGGCTCCTAAGAGTTATCCCACATAAAGCGCTTATGATGTGCCTGGCTTTTTCTTCCACTTCTATTCCGGCACCCAGCATGGCGCCTGGCCCTTGGGAGAGCTCAATGTGCCTCTGCTATCGTATTATTGTCATTATTAGTATCATTCTTGCCCCGACTCTCCCCCGCCCCAGCTGTCTGAGGTCTCAGGCAACTCGCCAGCTTCCCACCTTGCTCAACCTCACTTTCTTCCTTCATAAAATCGAAATAACAATAGTGCCTGCCTCTGAGCTGGGTGAGGGGCCATTCATGCATTCCACAAATACTTACGAGGTGCCTACCATCTTAGGAACCGGGGGTCCAGCTGGGAACCAAACAGGAAAACACCGAACAACCCTGCCCTCCCGGAGCCCGCCCTGTCGGGGGAGACAGGATGAATGGGTGTTTCATACAGTGCGTTGGACGGTGACAGGCCAGGCAGCTGAGCACAGGCCGTGGTAGTTTTATGTGGTGAGGCCGGGTCTGAGAGTGATGGGGAGGGTGGTGGTGGGCAAGGCTGTGCTGGGTCTGTGGGCAGGGGTGGGGTGTGGGGGGCTTTCTGTGTGAGGCGGGAGCCCTGGAGGGTTCTGAGCAAGAGGGACATGGTTTGACTTAGGCTCTCTGGCGGAGTGCAGACTGTGGTGGGGCAAGGGGCAAGGCGAGGCCGCCCGGGGGGTGGAGGAGGACGGAGCCGGACCAGGATAGTGGCCGGGGAGGTGGGGAGAGGCCACAGGATCCGGGACTGTTTTCGTCCTCAAATCTTCCTCACATAGATTTTTATGCCCACTGGGCAGTTGAGGGAACGGAGCCTCAGAGAGGTCTGGTGGGTCCCCCAAGAGACCCCAACGCCTGGAGAGCTCTACTTCGCCAGGGCCTTGGCTGCGGCCCAGCCAAGCCTCCGCTCGGCCTGGGCATCCTCGTCAGACCTAACCAGAAGCAGCGGGGGAAGGGCCCGGACCCTCCCCACAGCCCTCACCTCCAGCCCCACAAACTGCTGCCAATGCTCCTGCCTGGGGCACCGCTTCTCGCCAGGACGCCTGAGGATCATCACCGTTATTATTCCATAAGTAACAAGCAACAGTGATAAGGCACAGAAATAAAAATCCCCGGTCTGAGGATGTTGCAGGGGATACTATCACTAGCTCCATCTGAGAGCCGAGGACGGAGTCTGGGGGAAGGACACTGCCTGAGGCCACACAGCAGCAGCACTGGGCTTCGAACTCCACCCCAAGCCCCCGAGCAGCGGCTCCAGCAGCTGAGCTCTGGTCAACGACACAGAATCACACAGGCCGTCCAGAGCGTCCTGCCAGCCTCTCCCTTTGAGACAAATGGGAAAGCAGGCCCGAACAGGCTCGGGGACATACCTGCCCCAAACACAGATGGACCCCAAAGCAAGTCCAAGGGGCTGAGAGGCCCCTCTCCACATGCTGTGGGGCTCGGGGCCCTGCAGGAAGTGGCCAGCGCTAGGACAGGCCTGCTGCTTTGATCAGCTTTACGAGGCCTGCTGCTCATGGGGGCCCGGCCCCCGCCCCCTGCTACCGGGACTGTGTCTCGTCACCGGCACTTGGGATATTAGCAGTCCCAGGGGAGTCTGCCTGCCGGGGTCCTGGCCCCATTTCCTCCAGCCTGGCCCATGCCCTGCCCCTTGGCCTCCACCCTGGGAACAGGGTGAGAGGGTCCCCTCAGGCCAGATCCCCTCATGGAGGGGCCGCCCCGCTGTTGTCTGCAAATGCAGAGCGGGCTGGCCCCACCTCAGGGGCTTTGCCCTGGTTGTGCTAGCTGCCTGGGGCCCAGTCCCCCGCCCCACCGCTCCTGCCATGCTGCCCCTCCATGTCACCGCCTCAGAGATGGCCCCCGACCTGCCCGTCACCCTCTAGCACAGCTTTCATCGAATCCTCCATTGCCCGGATCCCTGCAATGTTCTTGCTCATTCTTTCTACTGTGAATTTTCTGACTTCTTCCCAGGACAGAGGGCTCCTCTGTCCCATTCGGTCCTGTGCCCCCGGTGCCTAGCATGGTGTTTGCACACCATAGGCGTCCCGTAAATGTTTCCTGAGGGAAAGAGTAATCAAATCTTTCACAGGGGATGAACTGTGAGCAGCCTGAGGCCCCGAAGCCCTTCTCGGAGGCCCCGATCTGCCACCCTTGATGTGTCTGGAAATTTCACTGACACAGATGCTGCATGCGGAGGGGAGTTTCAGCCCCACTTTATGGATGAGGAAACTGAGGATCCAAGAAGCACGGTGTCCTGCTCGGCATGCCCAGCTTAAAGGAGTAGAGCTGGGATTCAATCCTGGTCCCACTGCACCAGGCCTCATGGCCTCTGCTCTGCAAGCCCCTCCAGTCTCGTTTCCCCCCTATGCCCCTCTTGCCCCCTCCCACCTTCCACCTCCCCACCCTTCCGGCCCTCTACCCCCTCTCACCAGGCCAGGCTCATGCCTGTGATGGCTCTCGACAAGAAGCAGTGGGACAGGTGTCCGACCAGCCAGGCCAGTTCTGGAGCGTGTATGGGGGACACTCCCCTACCCCGGGGCAATGCCGAGAGAAGACAGTGGACACCTGCTCCCACACCTGCCCTTGCCTCCTCACCCTCATTCAGACCCCGTGAGTCCTCGACACCCACAAGGCCACAATGGATGGTTTGTTCTCAGAGACCCCAGGACGCCCGCTCCCAGCTCCCTCGGCCCCGCCTGTGCTCTGTGACCTGGGGCAGGTGCACGGAGCTCCAGCCTGGGGCCGGAGCAGCAGGCGGGAGTTTTCCATCCCTCTGCACAGACACCATTGGCGCCAGCCTCCCCACTCACCCCACCAGCTGCTGGGGAACCTTGGGGCCCAGGGGCAGGGGGCATGTGGGCACCTGCTAGGGGCAGGCCAGTTCCCATTTCTCACAGAATTTGCTAGTCTTCCCAACAACCCTGGAGGCAGCTTGTGGTCATCCCTTATTCCTGCTGAGGCACTGGAGACCCAGGGACAGCAAGCGCAGGGCACTTGTCCAAGGTCACAACCCAAGGTTGCATGTTTTTCCTACTCCTCTAACTTGTCCCCCTTGAGCCATCAATGTCACAATTACCTTTGCTGCAAACCTACTCTGAAGCGGGTCCCGATCCATTTCAAACACTCAGAGCTGCAGACAGGGACTCACCACACACAGTGTTGGGTCTGGGGATAGGGCAGAGTGAGGTAGACGCCCTGGTCCTCAGCCCCAGGAGGGCTGACCTGCCAGTGGGGAGGCAGAATAAACAAGCAAAGGAAGAAACCAGCAAAGGATTACTCAGCTGTGATAAGGATGATGAGATAGAAGGGACTTTCGGGACTGAGGTCAGGCTGCCAGCACTCTGAGAAGGGGACGTTTGAGGTGAGACGTGGAGGAGAAGGAGCTAGCGTGCGAAGAAGAGACAGGGCCTTGGAGGGAGCTGGACCCGTGAACGAGAAGCCCCGCGGCGTCAAGAACGCCAGCCGCATGTGAGGCACTGTGGACACTCTCACCTCCCAAACAGTTATTGAGCGCCGACTGTGTGCCGGGGTCTGATCTAGGAGCTTGGGACACGGCAGGGCCAAGATGAAATAATCACTGCCCTTGTGAGAGTGTAGTTTCAGCCCAAGTGTCCTGACTCCCAGGCCAGCAGCCACAGAGCCGCTGCCAGCCCCACCCCTTCCTCCAGGAAGACTTCCCTCATGCCCCTGGCCTGCTAAGACCTGCCTCGCTCTGGGGCTCCCTGGGCACCCCCACCCACGGGTGCCCAGAGCCACTCCTCTGGAGCTGGCTCCCCACCTCAGGATGGAGGCAAGGGCTCAGGCACTGGCAGGATGTTTTATCCATTAAGGTCCCGGCAGACGCCAGGAGACGGGTGGGGTGGAGGTGGGAGTGAGAAATGACTTCTGCAGGCAGGAAAGTGCCTCCCCTGTAGTCCAGGTCTGGCTCTGCCCAGGGCGGTCCCAGCTCTCTACCCTGTGTGTCCCCTGCCGGGCCTGGCCCCAGGGACACTGAGCCCAGAGAGGCCCGCAGCTTCTCTAGAGCACACAGCACGCTCCCCCGCCCCTGGCCCCAGCCAACAGGCAGAGACCACACACTGGAGGCCCTTGGACAGAGCCAGGTCCACAGAGGGACAGAGCAGTCATCTGGCCTCCATGGCATTTGAAACAACTTCCCACAGATTTCCATCAAAATCCAGACTTCCAGTTTTCTCAAGGCAATGGGCCCACTTTCCTGTAGGACAATGAGCCCCGCCCACCACCGTCCCCACCAAGCCCTATTGCCCCACACTTGGCTCATCTGACTGAGTACCTGCCTAGCATCTGTAGGCACTGGGGTTGTCTGACATTTGCTTGAAACAAGGAAAAGAAGAACAAATGGGGGAATTTTAGGCAGGGGTGAGGGGAGGAAGAATTTGGGCACCCCAAAGCATCCCCTGGAGGCACTAGAACTTGCCACCCCCGCCTAGCAACTGACCTCTCCAAGCTCGGTTGACCCCCAGGGCTGTTCTCTCAACCGAGCCCTGCACATGAGTGTGTGCAGAGCCCTGTGCTTCTCCCGGGAGGGTCTGTGGGCCCAGGACACACATTCTGCAGACACGTGTGTTTCTGCTCGTGGACACAGAGTACTTCTGCGGACTTGAATGGTGGATATGTCATTCCCTGGCTGTGTGATCTTAGGCAAGGGCCTTACCCTCTCTGGGCCCAGTTTTCGGATTGGTAAAATCTGAAAGGGCTGGCGCCAGACAGGAGGAAGAACGACTTCTACTCTTTACTGTAAAACCAAGTGCCTGGTATCGGCCAGCACCTTCAGTCCTTACCCAGGGATGAGGAGAAGGGGGCAGAGGGGTAAAGCACTTGGCTTAGGGCAACGACTTATCAATTAAGAGAATTTAACACCTAAGAACAGGATGAACTGAACAGGAGCCCCTCCCTCCAGGCCTGATGGCCAGCCCCAGTGGGACACTCTGAGAGCGCGGGGCCAAAGCCAGGCGCCAGCAACAAAGCCTGCCTCTGCCCGCCCTGCCCTTCGCTTCCCTGTGCCTCGGTTTCCCCATCTGGGAATCAGGGACAATAACCATTGTTGGAGGACCAATGAGCTAACTCCTGGAAGGGCTCAGTAAAGGGACAGGCGATCAGTACTCGTTGGACAGGCCCACTGTGTTGGAGTTGACAGTGTTTCTAGCTTCTCCCAGGCTTTCTGGGGTGCCCCATGCAGGCTTCCCCTGTTGGACTTCTGTGCTCCCCCCGGACAGGGATGGGGACTGCGACTGTCTCGCTCTTCACTGTTCCAGCTCAGTAAAGGCTGGTGGAATGAACGAATGAATGAATGTACAAGAATGAAGGAATGAGCGCGCCGTTCCCAGGACCCGTTACGGCTGGCCCCGCTCAGGAGGGCGGCAGCAGGAAGGCCATTTAGCAAGATCAGGCCCCAAACAGCAAGGGCTTGGACCAGAATGCCACAGATGCATCTCGGGTGACGGGGTTTGCTGCTAAATCTGGCGGGGAAGGCAAAAATAGACCCAGAAATCCTGCCCTGGCTGGTGTGACTCAGTGGATTGAGCACCAGCCTGTGAACCCAAAGGTCACCGGTTCAATTCCCAGTCAGGTCACATGCCTGGGTTGTGGGCCAGGTTCACAGTTAGAGGCATACAAGCAACTGAACAATGTTTCTTTCTCACATTGATGTTTCTCTCCCTCTCTTTCTGCCTCCCTTCCCCTCTCTCTAAAAATAAATAAGTAAAATCTTTTAAAAAAGAAAAGAGAAATCCTTAAATTGCTCAACAGGCACAGAGGAATTGTCTGCCACCCTCTCTCTCCTGCTAGCAGTCACAGTGGCCTCTGGGCTGTTCCTGGAAAACACCCGGCACATTCCAGCCTCAGGGCCTTTGCACTTGCTGTTCTCTCTGCCTGGAATGCTCTTCCTGATCTGCAAATAGCTGTGCAGCTCCCTCCCTTACCCCCTCAGTTTCAGCTCAAATGTCACCTTCCCAGTGAGGCCACTCTGGCCCCCAGTCCAGCCCCTTGCTCAGAGTGCCCACCCCCTCCTCATGCGGCTCCCGTCTATGATGCGATCTGCCTTTTGCTGAAGCTGTTCTTGCAGCCTTCGCCACTACTTTGTGTTGTGTGTCCGTTTGTGCTAGGCTCCTGCTGCACTCCTGGGGCGAGGATCTTGCTTTATTCGAAGTTGTAACTCCAGCACCTAGAACGCTGCTTGGCACACAGCAGGTGCTCAGTAAATATCTGCCGAATGAATAGACACAATAGAATAGGAATGGAAGGCCCTAGAACAGACCAGAACATACAACAAAGCAGAAACAATGCAATGGAATGGACATGAGACACCATGACAACCGGCACGACCCGGCAAAGACAGACTGACCCTCGAGGCCGCAACAGAACTGGATGGAAGAGCCCAGAACCCCCTCTTATGACTATAATCAGGAACCCAGCAGGCACCACTGGGAGCAGGTGACCCTGAGCTGTATTTGGACTGGGGGTCTTCCCACGCTGCCTCTGAGCCCAGCTCTCCTGGTCTGAGGGCTTCTCCACCCACTCAGTCCCAGTTCCTGTCCGGTTGGACAGGTCAGGCGTGGTTTCTGGTCTGGGCACCAGGGTACTGGCTGCTGTCTGTGGTGATTCCTGCTGAGTCACTGGCCACGGCTCTGGACTGGATCCCATGGGCCTGATCATATTGGTAGGGGGTGGGGGTAGACCTTGGCCGAAGGGATGAGACACTCGGTCTCCATGGGGAGGAGGTGTGTTGGGCTGGCCACAGGCTGCTTCTCCCCTCACTAGTGGTTTCTGCTTCATTCCCACCCAGCCCCCAGCATGGCGCTAAAAGGGCGCAAGCCCTCCCCACCAGCCACCTTCCAGACCTGCTGGTTATACAGGAGAAGGAGGGGAGACTTAGGGCACCCTCCCTCCAAGGAGCCCTCCATGAGGAAAGGCTGACCAGTGGGAAGTCGCCCCTGCCCAACACAGGTTCGGGCCTGACCTTGGAAGCCTCAGTTTATTTGTAGGGTGGGGTCCTGATCTGAGGCTTGAGCCCCGTGTCAAGGCGGTGGCGAGGACGGGGGGGACCCTGCCTGTCTGCCTGGACAATTGGGAGGTGCTGATTCCAATCTGATCATCCCGGCACCTCCCTCTCCCCAGCCCTCACTCCAATCCGTCCCTGAGACAGACCAGTTCTCTCCCTAAATTTACCTGGAATGTGACCGCATCTCACCCCTGCGTCACCCCTCTGCTCAGGACTCCACAGGCGCTCCCATCTCGCTCAGCGCAAAAGCTGAATCCTCACCACCGCCTGCTTGATCTGCCCACCTCATTCCCGCGCAGAACTCATCCCATCTCACCTACTCTCTCAGCCATATTCCCGCCTTGGGGCTTTTGCACTTGCTGTTCTCTGCCCGAAACTCACCCAGACACTCAAATGGCCCCCTCCCTTACTCCCTTCAATACTTTGCGTGGCCTGCCGTTACTTTCTCAGGGACACTTTCCTTCAGGCCCCGCCCAACACGAAGCCACGCCCACTGGCAGCCCGACTCCCCTAGCTGCCCTAGCTGCACTAGTTTCTCCCCTCCCAACCCTTGTTGCAGCACGTGCACTGGAGCTGTCTGTCTCCCACGGCAGAATGACGACTCTGTGAGAGCAGCGAAGTTGTCTGCCCTGCTCACCGCTTCGCCCCGCGCGCAGAGCGACACCCAGCCCATAGTAGGTGTTCAGTATATTTGGGGCAGAGGAATGAAAGAATGGGTGAGCTAGAGGAACTGGGGGGGCGGGGGGAGTGCGTGGAATAGGGAGAGCACACTATAAAACTCAGGGAGCCAGGGAGAGCCTCTCTGAGTAGGTGACATTTAAGCCGCAGCCCGAGGCTGAGAAAGAGCTGGTCCCTTGAAATGTCGGAGGCAGAAGAAATAGCAAGTGCAAAGGCCCTGAGGCCAGAACCTGATCCGTCACAAACTCAGGAAACAGAAAGAAGGTCAGGAAGATGAGTGTAGTCCCTGTGCGTGTTGGAGGTGGGAGGGACAGATTAGGAAATTTGGGGTTTAAGTTTGCTGCCTGTAACCCAGGAGGTACAAGGATCCTGCCCTGATATCCCTTGCCACCCCCGGCCCCCTGCAATCTATCTGACAAATGGTTTTCTGTCTGTCCCACCCAACAGCAGCCACAACTGGGATCTCAGGTCTCCACCCACACACCTCCCTAGATTCCCTCCCCTCCCCCACCTCCACCCACATCCCCGTTCCCGCCTGGTGCTGGCAGCAACGGGAAACTCTGACTCAGGAGTCTGGCTGGCTAGGGGCCTCCCTCCTCCTGCGTCCGGGAGGCCAGGCAGGAGCCAGCCTTGGCCGACACCAAGGGCCCTCCCACCTGACGTCCAAGGGGCTCGGGCCAGGGGTATCCTCCCCTCAGCAGGGCAGATGCTCCACATGGAGTCCTACTGGCGGCGGCAGCGGGACTCGGTGCCGCAGCACCAACCATATAACCTTTCCAACTGTGTGCGGCGGTTATTCTCACTTTTCTGGGGGAGGAACTGCGGTTCAGAGAGTCTAGTACACTTGCCCAGGTCACACAGCAGAACTGAATGCTGTGTGGGCAGTGTCGGTGCTCCGTTGGCAAGCCCAGGGCATGTAGACAGACCATAAGCTCCCCCAGGCACCTCCTCAGTAGGAGGGACCCTGGGTTGCTGACTGGCCTTGGACCCCCACACCCCCCAGGAAGGAAAATGCCCAGCAAACGGGACACAGGGTGCTTCCTGGGGTGCCTTGACCCCCTCCCCGTTTCCTTCATCAGCAACCTTCCGCCCACCAGCCGGACAGCCGTCACTTCATTTTGCAGAACACTAGAAGACATTGTTCCCCGCCCTTCCCCGAGGAAGGCCTGTGGTGGTTCAGAGTGTGGGCTCCGTCCGGATCCTGACTGTCTGGGTTCAAAGCCCAGCTCAGCCACTTCTTAGCTGCTCAGCCCTGGGCAGGCGTCTTCGCCTCTCTGGGTCTCTGTCGCCCCATCTGTACCGCCTTCCAGGGTTGCTCTGCATGTTGAATGAGTCGCTGCATACAGCAAGTTCTCAGTAAATGTCACTGTGGTTCTCTGAGCTTGCAAGTCCAAGTCTGTGCTGAGTTCAGCAAGAGGCTCGGGGACCCCTGCCCCATGCGTGCACTGAAAGCTCATCTGTGACACCCCCGGTCACCCTATCCCTCCTATTAGAGTTACATGTCCAGATTTGACTTTAGTCTCTCTGGAACCCACTTAATAAGCCATAGTTATTATTATTTCTGGCCGAAAATGCTGTGTGGTTATGGGAAATGAATGGACCTAGGCTACTTTCTCTTTTGATGAGGTGGTGTTCAAGTGTATCTGGAGAACTGTGCACTGTTTTCCCACCTGAATCCTTCAGTGTCAGCATGGACATGGCACTTCGAGGTGGGCGCCTCTTCCAGCCTTCAGCTGCCCACACCTTCCAGCTCCGGGCCCTGTTGACCCCTAACCCCCTCTGAAGAGGAGATTCTGGGAGTCCTCAACTCACTTCTGCCCCCAGCTCCACCCAAACCAAGAGCATGGGGTCTCATGAGATTCTCTTAGTGACATTTAATGAGGCCCAGAGAGGTGAACCAGCTTGCCCAAAGTCACACAGCCAGGGAGGAGCATGGGAGACTAGAACCAAGCAAGTCTAATGGAGAAACACTGGCTTTTATCTCTTTCCCCAGCTTCCTCTGCAGATGGCAACTTGAGAGGCGAAGCCTGGCCTGCAGACAACCTAGTTCTCGCTCTGCCCCGTCCCGTTCCAGCTTGGGTTCAAGGTGGTTTAGAATGCAATGGACCTAACTTCATCCCTTCTTACCAGTGTGCCCTTGGCTCATGAATTCCACTTTCTGAGCCTCAGTTTCTCCATCTGCAGAATGGGGGCAATGCAGAGGCTCCTTCGTTCGTTTGTTGTGTGAATTCCCGAAGATCACGCACAGCTTAAAGTGCTTAGCTGGCAGTTCCTCAATAAATTAAATGTAGAATTACCATATGACCCGGCAACTCCACTCCGAGGTGTACATTCAAAAGAATTAAAAACAGATGTTCGAACAAAAACTAGTACACAAATGTTCATAGTAGCACTATTCATAAGACAAAACGTGGAAACAAATGTCCATCAGCTGATGAATGAGTGAACAAAATGTGATACATCCACACAATAGACTATTATTCGGCAATAAAGAGCAGTGAAGCCCTGACACATGCTAAGCCATGGAGGAACATGTGAAAGAAGCCAGACACAAAAGCTCACATATTGTATAATTCCATTAATGTGAAATACCCAGAGAAGGCAAATTCACAGACACAGAAGTAGGTTAGTGGTTTCCAGAGGCTCGAGGGAAGGGGGGTGGGGAATGACTGTTTAATGAGTACAGAGTTTCCTTCTGGAGTGATGGAATGTTCTGGAGCTAGATAGTGGTGATGGTTGCACAACACTGTGAATGTACTAAATGCCACTGAATTGCACACTTTAAAATGGTTAAAATGGCCCTGGCCAAGTGGCTCAAGTTGGTTGGCGTGTCGTCCCATACACCAAAAGGTGGCAGGTTCTTTGCCTGGTCAGGGCACATACAGGAGGCAGTTGATCGAGGTTTCTCTCTCACATCGATGTTTCACTCTCTCTATCTCCCTTCCTTCAGTGAGAACTGAAAAAAATTAAAATGGTTAAAATGGTAAACTCAATGTGTATTTTACCACGATAAAGAAGTGCTTGGCACAGTGTTGGGCGTGCGGCAAGGGTCCAGTGTAAGACAGCCGTGATTACTATCGTTTCGAGACAACTCGTTGTACGCAGGGCTCAGCATCCAGAGTTGGCTTGTGAGGCTTAAATGGAGTCAAAACTACAACCCACAAAACACAGGACCTATTTCCTGGCCATCCATCTAGGGCACGCGCCCAAGCTTGGGTCCTTGTGGCCCCATTGTGCCACATGGCAGCCAGTAGGTAACTTTGGGTAACCCTGCCTGGCTGACGTTGTACTAGTGGGGAAAGACAAATAGTATCTCCCCATAAACCCAATAAAGGGAGATCATGATGCCACATAATGAGGAGTGTTCAGAGGAAAAATAAAACAAGCTCATTGAGCCAGGGTCATCAGGGAAGGTCCCTTAGAGGAGGTGAGTCAGAGAACAGTCTGGCTGAATGGAGAGAGGGGCCAAGAGGATCTCTGTTACCTGTACAACATTGCACAGTCCACCCTCCCCCACCCCAGCCCCACCAGCTCCCCCTCCTTCACTGCGTCCCAGCAATGTCTTCTCTCATAGTCACCCAGCTTGCTCTGTCCCCAGGGCCTTTGTACTTGCTGTTTACTTTGCCAGGAACACTTTCCCTGTTATCTGTCCCAGACAATCTGCTTCTCTTCATTTGGGTCTCTTCTCAAATGTCACCTCCTCAGGGAAGCCCTCCTGGACTGCCCTGTCTCAAGTGGTCCCCAGTCACTCTCCATCACCTCCCTCTGTTTTATTTTCACTCTTTTTCTACTTGCAATTATCTTTTTTATATGTCTGTTATCTGTCTCCCCTGTGAGACCACCAGTTCCAAGACTTTTTGTCTGTCTTGTTTTCTGGTGTACCCCTTTATGCTTCATGCCTCAAACAGTGCCCAGCACATAGTCAGTGCTCAAGACATATCTGTGGAAGCAAAGCACAAATGGGGCAATCAGTGTCTCTTTGTAGAGAGGGGTCTCAGCCCAGAGAAGAGCCAAGACTCCTCCCCCAAGGGTCACAGGTGAGAGACAGGTGACTTCAGGGGCTTTTCTGAGCCCAGGCTTCTCCGGTGAGGGGCTTATTGATGCGAGGCTGTGGGACAGTTGGGAAGCCATGTGGCCACAGGAGCTCTGGTGACCACAGCCCCATCTGTCTCCCTCTCTCACTTGATGCCTCCTTTGCCCACCTAGCTCCTCCACCCTTGTCCTGGCTACGGCAGCCTCCAGCCCTGGGTGACACAAAGGGACTTCCCCCAACAGGTGAGAGCTAGGGGTGGGGGGATTGCTAGGCAGCTGCTAAGCTAGCCCTGTGTACATGAGATTGCCATCCAGGAAGTGAGCAGGGAGCAAGAGTGTGCCCACATCGCTGGCCCCACCTGGCATTGGAGGCCCAGGCAGGTGGAAACCCTTCTCTCAGTCTCCATCTCCCCCCCGGAGAAACATGGGTGGTCACTCTCACCTCACCGGCGGGGTGAGAAAGAAATGGGGAAGTGCAACCCAAGTGACCCGCCTGAGATATACTTACACCAACAGAGATGACACAAGACACGCTTACACTAAAGAATGATTTGTTGTTTATCTGAAAATCAATGTAACTGGGCATCCTGGGGTTATGTTGTTGACCTTGTTTTTGTTTTTGCTAAATCTGGCAACCTTAGCCTGGCATGAAATAACTGTTCATTCATGTTCACTGAGTAAAGGGATGAAACTAAACTATATTAGCTGAAGGAACAAATGGATGAGAGGCTGAACGCCCCTCTGTAAAGGTATTATTATGATTGTCACTATTTTCTCACTTATGGTTCAAAAGTTCCTGCCTCTAAGAACATTCTTGTTCCTGGCTTAAACCGCTGGGAAAAGCTGGGGCTTGCAGCAGGAAGTGACTCACCCAAGGCCCTCTAGGCCCGCTGCCTCTGAGGCCGGTCAACTGCACCCCCAGGCAACTTCTGGGGCCCTCTAGGCCAGTTGCCTCTGAGGCCGGTCAACTGCACCTCCAGGCAGCTTCTGTCCTCCACACGATGATAATAAAACATGCCCCAGCTTGGCAAGCATGACCCCTCTGAATCTCAGAACAGCCCTTCCATGCCCGAACGGCTGCCCTCCCACGGTCCTGATGAGGAAACTGAGGCTCAGAGAGGCAGTGTGACTTGTCCAGGCTTATGGTGGCACCTCCTGGACTCTGCCCTTCATCCTGAGGCAGAGCTTGGGACCCAAGAACTGCAGCTGGCAAAGCTCCAGGCTGAGCTATAACTGGCGAGTCCCGTGGCCCGACGCTTGCCCTCCCAGCCGCTCCTGGACAAGGACCTGACGAGGAATTACTCAGCCAGGGTTTAACTTCATGAAGGAAATGCCTCCCCCTTGGCAGCCTTCCCACAAGTCCCCAGCTCTTCAGCCAGGAACTGTCTCCCCGAAGGCACACTCACCTCCTGGCAGTGCCGGCAGATGTGGAAACCCAGGCTTGGCTCCAAGCTGGCAGACAGTGGGTGGCGGGTGGGGCTTGTGCCAGACACACCCCACCAATGTAGCCAACTGTGCATTTCATTCAGTCATTCAACAAACTTCTATGGGGTGTCTGTTCAGGGCCAGTCACTGGGCCCTTTTTGTGTTGGCTGTAAGGAAAAGTGATTCAGATGATGTGTGTTTTAAAAGCCCAACACCCAGCAAGCATTCGCATAGCTGTCCTTCTCCTCTGAGCACCTACCACACACTTGGCACCAGGCACAGCCCCGCCTGCCCTGCCGGGGAGACAGGGCCACACCAGGAAAGCAGAGTGAGGAAGAGACTAGCAAGTTGATCACACCAGTTAATGCCCATGGGGTTTGTGCTGTGGAGCCAGGTGCTGTCCCTGTGTTATCCTGGTAGGACTGTTACTATTCCTGCTACACGGGTGGAGAGAGAGGACCAAGACTCTGGCTACCATAGGTTTAGCACTTGCTTTAATGTCTCTCCCATTTAGGGCAAATAAGCAATGACAGAGCACCTACTGAGTCAGCTCCCTTCAATGGGCAATCAATCCATTTATTCATTCGACAGATACTTATTGAGAACAACCATGGACCAGGAACCGGGGACACAGCAATGAATAAAAGAAACAAAGCTAAAATGCTATACTGGTCAGAGCAGAGAGTCCGGGGCCAGATGCCTGGGTTCAAGTCCAGCTCTGCCACCTGCCAGCTGTGTGGCCTTAGGCAAGTAACTTGACCACTCTGAGCTTCATCTTCTGAAAAATTAATAACAGTAACCACCTCATGGGGTTGTGAGAATTCAGTACATTTCTCCATGTCAGCTGCTACGCACAGTGCCTGGTATGTACTAATAGCTCAGTACATAATGAGATGGGTTTTTAAAAAAATCTCCATTTCTCAAATGAGTAAACCGAGTCTCAGAAGAGTTATGGCACCTGTCCAGCATGAAAAGCTAGTTGAGTTGAAATTTGAATGTAAATATTCCAAGGACTGAGAGGGCTCCTCCCCCAGGGCCCCATGCTCAGTCCTTTCCAGCTCAGAGAGGTCCAGATCCCAGTCCCCTCCTACCTCCCAGGCACAACTTTTAACTTTGGTCTTCAAGGTCCTATAAGGATACCTCCATGCCGTGTCCCAGGGACCACCCGCATACAAATCTCCGCTGGGTGCCCACCTCCACCAGCCCCGCCCCAGATGTGCAAGCATGCCTGTGTCCATGCAGGGCCCGGGGTCTGCATTTTAATTAGTGTCCCTGGTGGTTGCTGCACTGGGGCCTGATGCAGTCACCTAGGCCTGGAGCAGGGCTGAGATGGAGATCATGCAGGCGGAGGTGAGAGCACACCCCCAGTGTGAGGTGAGCAGGGAGCCATGCTTCTTTTCATGCAGGTGGAAGGGGGTGGGAGGGAGGGAGGGAGGAAATGGAAAGGGAAGGGGAGAGGGAGGGAGAGGAGACACAAGAAAGAGAGAAAGAAAGAGAGAGGAAGCAAGGAAGGAAGGGAGAAAAAG
>PVJD01006781.1:0-93336 GCA_004026545.1 Mormoops blainvillei | reverse complement strand
TTTAAACTCCTTAAATTCTAGAGTATGACACTAAATTTCTTCTCATCTTTCATATGTAAAAGGTATCATACAATGTAAATAATTGGAAAATTATTTTGGAGAATCTTTAAAAATATATAAAAATTAGAAAATTGGTGTCTATTTGTTTCAAAAGTGACACTATGTCAACAGCTTTTCTTCTCCAATAAGAGTGTCTATGAGCAACTCTATTACCTCAGTATATGCCCATAAGTTTATTCCTATACTCTATGATATTTCGTGTAATAATAAAATTCAACAGAGCTTATAATTTAAATATCATCTTTCATTCTGGTACTCCAAGAGTAACTTACTATATGCAATGGCATGTTCCTATCTTTATTTCTTATATATTAAACAAAAATAAGGCAGGAAATATGTGAATGAATAAATAAATGTAAGTATATTCAAGCAATGCTTATTTCAGATTGTATTTTTTTAAATTAGCATTGTGATCTAGTACTAACATAGTCTTCAATAGGTTGCATTGTGAACCTTTAGTTTTGTTTGGCATTTTCTATATATTTCTTTTTTTCTAGGTGTGTACCACTTCCTTAGAAGACATACCACATATCTAGAAACACAGAGGAAGAGATAAATTGATAAATAGAAATTATCGATAGATGGATCGAATCAGAAGGGTGAATAAATGAATAAATGGATTGGCTTACAACAAATGGTGCACATCTGTTGTTGTATACCCGTATTCCACTCTTTTTCTTTGCAATACTACTTAGATTTTACTTTGGAGAGCCAAGTCACATTCTCTTTGTCTCAGACAGCTATTGAATTTTTACTCTATTGGAAGATCAAAAGGAAGCCCCTAATTGACTTAAGCTAATAGTAGTAATTCTATTGTTGATGCTGTTCTTGATGTTTCTCACAGTAATTGGTCCAGGGTTGGTGAAAACCAAGACAAAGCTAAAACTAAGACAAGCTAACGTATGTGTCATCCTAGCTCCAGTGATTCATTCAATGGGACTTAAGTCAGTCCACCGAGAGGGAAGCCCACAATTTTCTTAACCCTGAGAGATACAAACAAACTCTTTCCTTAAATATTGTTACATATATTGGGTGCATAGGTTCGAGGTCATGATTATCTGCATATTTGCACGTGACTAATGTTAAGCCATAATGTTTAAGTCTTCAGTTTGGTTATAACACGTGCGTGATATTTGATTATAAATTGTATCTGAGAGAAACCGTGAACTCCAAAGTCAGTGTTTGTATGGTTGGGTTTTTTGTTTCTCTTTTTTCCATGAACTCTGAAGTCAGTAGTAAACTGGAGATATAATCAAGAGACTTGCAGAACCCATTTACTCATTAGGATGCAATATTACAGCAGATAACTAGTTCACTGATATGGACCTTATCTCTGACTTGAAGAAAAGTAATTTTCATATGTAGGTACTGTTTATAAAAATAATCCCCAACTACCCCCTAAATTTGTGTTTTCTAAAAACAGGCTAAACAAAAATCCAACTTATTTGCTTTCATTACAGATTGCACACTTTTATCTCATATTCCCCAAAAGGGAAGAAATGTAATTTTAGTTTCAAGTATTCATTTCAATGACACTGTAAATTTAGATTTACAAGAATCTTACATAATAGAATATTACAACCAAATGAAATCAGGACTTGACATTGTGGACCAAATGATAGGTACACATAACGTGGCCAGGAACACCAGAAGATGGCTTATGGTTATATTCTATACACTTTTGAATATTGCCAGAATAAATGCTCAGACTATCATGCTGAATAGCAATGTGAAAATAAGATGCAGAATATTTATTAGAAATCTTATGATGCAGGTAGTGTCAGAAAAATAAAAAGTTGCTGAGAAATCTCTATAGGGGTGCATAAGCCTTTACACCTGAAACTTCATCGATTTCAAACACAAATTGAAGGGAATTCTAATGATGACGTAGACATGGCTCCCTCAACAAGCAGAAAAAGAAAAGATGTGTTAGGCGCTATGCATCCAGAATGAGTCATTTATCAAAATATTTTTGTAAGTGTTGTGAAAAGCATTTATGCCTGAGTATGGCAAAGTTGTTTGCGATGACCGTTACAAATGTTTTGCAAAGCTGACTATTGAAGAGTCTGATTAATTAATGTTAAATGCATTTTGGGTTGTATTTTTTAGCCACATCCATATTTCTATTATTTGAAAGGGAAAAATTTTATTCTTTATGTTTTTATATTTATTTTTAATAATTTCTACATTATAACTGAAAATAAATAAAAATTTGTGTATTTAATTATATAAATATAATAATTACAAACTTGCAATGTTTTTAATTTTATTTTTTATTATTATTTTTTCTGCATTTCAGCACATATTACTGAGGAATGTGTCTCTCAGATTCACATGACCTACACTGTAATTTTTCTGACCGCAACCTCTGCAGGGTTAAGTATTTGCAGACTTAATGTAATGCTCTTGTCTTCGATGACAAAAAAATGTGCATGTAGCCAAAATGGACAGCCATCTGGCCACCAGGAGAAAAAACAGGCTGAGGATAAAGTCAACAGAGCAAGGAAGACAGAGCGAAAAGTATCACAAGTAATGGATGTGCAGCCTTAAAGACATCATCAACCCGCAGATCATGCAAATGCTCTCTAGCTCTAGACTTTCCAGATTGTGAGCCAATAAAGTCCCTTTAGTGTTTAGAGTTTGTCAAATTTTCTGTTACTTGATCTGACCAATGCTCTCAGTGATATGAATAGATGATTGATAGATAGGGAGGTAGGTAGATGGATAGGATAGGGCACAAACATCACCACACAGGATAAAGGAAATGACACAACACATTTGTCCTTTGAGTACAATGACAGAGCTTCATGGAATGAATACCTGGGTTATCTATGAAAAATCTATCTGATTTACTGTTTGCTAGGACACTTTAGTTTTCTAAATGCTGAAAGCAATCCAGCTTTTATATATGACCATCTTGATCATCAAATCAGTTCATGTGGCTTGACAGGTGGTGATCAATCTTTCAAGTCAACAGCCAAAGGATGACAATGACCATATGTTTGTTGACCCAGCTCAGGTGCATACAAATGGTTGCACTTGTTATGGAATTTTAATATTTACTGAGTAAAAATATTTTATTTTTTATTTTATAACCAGTAATTAACAAAAAGAAATGTATGAACTAATAGTAGACTCTCATTTGAATTGGAACATTTTATACTTAAAGAAACAAAATTAGTATGGAAAAATTTGTCAATATTTTAAAGAATTTTCCAAAATTTGAATAGGACCCTCCCATTATAATGGTATTATTTATGATGCAGTGAAATATACAGATTCAGAAGAATAGGGATTGAATTCTAGCACTTTATTTAACCATTGATAACCTTAAGTAAATTATTAAATCCCTATAATTTCTAAATCAATTCTATGTAAATTGGAGCTGCTATTGTTAATCAAAATTGAATACTAAAGCTATATTGTACCACACATTTGTGTAATGTGCATGTTTCTGTGAGAACTCCTGTAAACCAGAATTGAGTCCTGATATAAAGGTATATGTGTGTGTACATATGTAATACATTAGCTTTATATATTATGTAAAATAAGTTAAATTAATAAATAAACCTTTCAATGACTAGATAATTTTATTTGATATGATAACTATATGACAAAATTTTGAGTTCAATACTTTTGGGGAACTTTTGCTTTGTTTCTACAAGTGACATTCCTAAAGCAGGCTAGCAATCTTGCAAATAGAATTTATTGGTTAAAGGTAAAACTTTATGATAGAGAAAAAAAAATCACTGGACTTGAATGAAATATTTGGTTTAGTCCCTGCTCAATCTGCAAACGGTCTGTGTTATGTTAGTCAAATTGTATAACCCTATGGGGCTTCATTTATCTTACCTGGAAAAAATGGATAATAAAGCGTAACTCAGAGATGCTTGCAATGGATTGCATTGCATATGTTTTAGAAGCACTTTTGAATTTCAAAGGTAGGCTATAAAAGATTATTTCCAGGAACAAAGCACATCTGTGATGGAAGAGCATCCTAATTAATGGAAAAGTAACTAGGGTTTTCTAGTGGTATGTATTAGTTTAAGCTTGTACATATTTCCTATTTCTTCCTGTTGCATCTACTCTTTTCTTATAGTAAAGGAATATACTCTAATCTGAATAGAACTTTTCAGAACCTCTGAAATAAGGGAAAATAAAGATTATTTTAGTACCTAATAATAATCCCTCAAGAAACCCTGTGTGTACAAACTGTTTTTTATATAAACACATAAATAAAGAGTATTGTATGACTTCATTTGGAAAGATACAGTTAACATAATTTTGAAGAACCCCCTCTCCCAGTAACCTGTTAACTGAGCAACATTTTTTTTTTCTAGAATTAGGTAAGAGATCCAAGATAAGAGACAGGAAATATGAGCGTCACATTGAATCATGAATACAGGCGCATATAACAATAAAAATCCTCACTTGAAAAAAAAATTAAAAAGATGGGGCAGTCAGGATGAAAATCAATGTGTTATAGTCTAATTTCTAAGCTTTCTCCTACTTCTAAATTCAGGCCCATTTACCCAGTTCTGAACATAACAGGGTGAAATATCACACTGATATTTCAAAGACACTGTAAATGAAACTCCGAACCTAATGTCACCATTGTTTCTTCTCCACTGTTACTCCCCAGAGCTGCCATTCCCTTGATCCATCTTGGTAAGTGTATACTCCAAGTGCTTAAGACAGAAACCTGAATATTACTTTCTTTCTTCCCTCTCATTCCAACCTAATCAGTCATCAGATTGCTTTATTTCTGCCACTTCAGGAGTTCTCAAATCTGCTCTCTTCTCCTCTTACCCCACTTTCATGTCCTTAAATTAGACCCCTTTCATTCTTTACTCATTTTTCTTCAGTGATTGTTTCTTCATCTCTCTGGTCCTATTCTCACTGAAGTGATCTTTCTAACATGGACATCTTATCCCGTCACTCATCTGGTCAACATTAGCTCCTATTGTTTTCAAGAAAAGTGCACCCTGGCCGGTGTGGCTCAGTGGGTGGAGCACCGCCTGCGAACCAAAGGGTGGCTGCTTCGATTTCCCAGTCAGGGCACATGCCTGGGTTGTGGGCCAGGTCCCCAGCAGGGGGTGCATGAGAGGCAACCGCACACTGAGGTTTCTCTCCCTCTCTTTCTGCTGCCATTCCCCTCTATCTAAAAATAAAATAAAGATCTTTTTTAAAAAGTTGCTTTTAATAAAAAAAAAAACAGTGCAAACTCTTTCTTCGAATGCTTTATAAGGAGATTAATGGGCATGTCCCACTTATCTCTCTAGTCTTTCTTTCTCACCCTCCCCAACCCCAGTTGGAGTAAATTACTTCAGTTAACTTCCTCTCTTATCTTAGGGTACTGTCATGTTGCTCCCAGGGTCTGTTCACTCACCTGACCGTAATTCAGCCGACCTGCTCCATTCATCAACAAGATCATTTAGCCTGTACACTTCATACAAGCAGCCTTCCCTCATCGCTCAGAATTTAACACATGATTTTTCCCTGCACGAACAGTCTATCCCGTTGTGTTAGGACTCTTTCGCTTATAATCGCTAACAGTCCGTAAGCTTCGCGAAATAAGAGCCATATTGAACTGTTTACATGGCATTCTTATCACTCAAAACACATTGGGCGTAATGATAAACTGCTACAGTTTTAATACATTTAATTTGATTATCTAAACCTTCCTGGTAAAAGTTTAACCTAATAATATTACACATTTTTCTCTTCACATATGTTGAATTGAAACCCACCCTGAATGAGTTCAGAAGAAATGTTGTGACTGAGTCTTTGTAAGGTTCACTCCTGGATGTGACCAGAATTCTAACACCTACCTCTTTGGTTTCCAAAACAAAGTTGTACTTTGCAGCTAACCTTAAGGGGAGGTAGGGATTGTGTTGGGCCTGGTTCCTGATTTTTGCACCACAGCAGAAGCAAAAACTCTGAGAAGCACTTGCAAAAGAAACCTTTCCTGGGAATTCCTTGAGCTTCTCATTCGGAACCATGGTTCCATTTTTGTGTATGATTTTTTAGTAGGCAGCCTATTAGTTACAAACGGATGTTAGAAAAAAGTTATTAAAGATTTGTTTCCTCCCCATCCACATGGGATAACCCAAGAGCAGTAACTGTTCAGAAAAGATATGGGAAACAAACTGAAGATACTAATCAGCATAAATTATTAAATTACTGACATCTAAAGCAGCATTTATTACCAAAAGACCCTCATTTTGTTACAATTATAAATGTGAAGAAACAGATCTCCATGAAAGATGCATAAATAGCATAAATAATTATATCCTGCTCATTTCATTAAATTCACAAGAAAAGTTTTCTTCTTTCCCTAAAAGAGAAAGCATATTAATGATTTCTGTATTTAATATCTTTAATAATGATTGGTTGAAGAATAAGAAACATTGTAAAAAGAGTTTTTAGGAAATAATGTATAAAAGAAAAAATTAGTGTTGTAGCATGAACATAATCTCTGTTAAATTAAAATTTTCATTCAAAATTTTAAAAAATCTTCAGAATCAATAGAGCACATTATGAGGTCTGAAGAATATAAAAATCAGAAATAACAAGCAAAGCTCACCTGAATTTATGAAATAAATTTAAGTTTGGCCTGAATAGTGCTCTTGGTTTATACCATGTAGATGAGCAGGAAACAAAGCTTTAATAATTTTTTTCTGACATTCTTTTTTGACTAAATGAGAAGAAAAATTCCTCAAATTGATTTTTATTTTACTGATTTGGCCCTCTAAACTTTGAAAGTCAATTCTGAGAAGGATGGCCAGACAATTGTACTACTTACCAAGTACAGTACTAATGAAGGAATGTCTTCCTTTCTGAGCCCTGTTAATAAGTTACATGTCTACAACATACACATGCGAAATCATTTACCTTCTTTCCCCATTTTTTCTTCAATTCTCCAGTTGCTATACTTTGTACAGTGCTGTGCCTTTCAACTACACATGTCACAAAAGGCAAGGCTAGTTTTTCAGTCTCTCTCTCTCTTTTTTTCCCCTCTCTTCTTTGCTACAGGATATGGAAGACTAACTCTCTTAAAAATAGTTCATAGTTCAATGAAAGGATCACACTGCCAACAGAAGGTAACTGTGTGGCCTGCCTGTGCATAGTCTTAAAATACATACACCCTCCAAAGGGATGTATTTTGAGTAAATGCAATTGTATTGCTTCAGGCAAAGTACTTGCAGACTTAAGACCAGACTAACTGGCAAAATGCGTAGAACAATTAACTTTTGTATTAAATAAAGCTACTTTCTTTGAATTTTAGTTGATCATAAGACATAAAACATGAGGGAGTTAAATAATAGCTGAAGGGTGTTTGTATGGCAGAAAAAAAACACTTCTTCATTGTTTCAAATTTACTAGTAATTAAGACAGCTGTGTAAATAATGGCACATGCAAGATTCAATTTTCCCTACTACCATACAGCCGGGGAAGTTTGACCTGAGTTTACACAAAATTATAAATTTACACAAGGAAGTTATAATTCTTTTTTAATTTAAAGAAAATATTATTGTAATTTCTTGCTCATGTCATATTTATTAATTGCAGAGAAGTTAAAAGATATAGCATTTTTAAAGAAGAAAGCTAATGTTGTCTTGATATCTAACTCAGCAATTAATAATTTAAAAAATTTGGATTTTATTTTACACAACTTTATTCAAAATTATACTCAGAAGTGAAGCATTGTGCAAGCACAACCTGAGCATTTGCATTTAAAAAAAAAGTCTCAAAACATAAACTTGGTTTGGACAATATTATGATTCTTTATTATTGAAATTTGCAACTGTTTTAATGTTTTATTGTTCCAAACAATACTGTGTTTTGTACATTCTTATTCATAAATTTATTATTATTGCTTTTGAATATATTTCTAAAATAAGTTGATTATCTATTTAAAACTATACACACATATGTATATAAAGCCAAAACTATATATGAATATATAATAATATGTAGCGAGATACATAACACCAGATCTAAACTAGCCATGAAGACTTTATTCAATACTTTTGTAATATTATTGTAATAGAGGTCAAGACTTGCAGGAAGTGAAAGAGAGTGAACTCAACTCTGTTGGTTGAAAAGGTAGGAGGGCTTTTAAGCACTGGGTGAGCTAGTACCAAAGTATTAGAGGACATTAAAGGGAAATGGTGCTGTGTGGAATATCTGAGAGCAAGAGACCTAAAAGAAAGAATAAACAAATGGGACTTTATCAAAATAAAAAGTTCTGAACAACTAAAGAAAACATCAGCAAAATGAAAAGGGAACCAACTGTATGGGAAAATACATTTGCCAATGATACCTCAGACAAGGATTTGATCTCCAAAATACATGAAGAACTCACATGACCACTCTAGGAAGACAAACAATCCAATTAAAAAATGGGCAAAGACCTGAACAGAAACTTCTCCAAGGAGGACAAACACAGGGCCCTCACACATATGAAAGGACCCTCAGCATCACTAGCCATCAGACAGATGCAAATTAAAACCACAATGAGATACCACTTCACATCAGTCAGAATGGCCATGATAAACAAGTCAACAAACAACAAGTGCTGGTGAGGTTGTGGAGAGAAGGGAACCGTTGTCCACTCTTGGCGGGAATGCAGACTGGTATAGTTACTATGGAAAATGGTATGGAGTGTCCTCAAAAAACTAAAAATGGAACTGCCTTTTGACCTAGTGATTCCACTGTTGGGATTATACCCTAAAAATCCTGAAACACCAATTCAAAAGAACCTATGCACCCCAATGTTCATAGCAGCACAATTTAAAATAGCCAAGAATTGGAAGCAACCTAAGTGCCCAACACTAAATGAGTGGATCAAAAAACTGTGGTACATTTACACAATGGAATATGCAGCAGAAAGAAAGAAGGAGCTCATACCCTTCCCTACAGCATGGATGGATCTGGAGAGCATTATGCTAAGTGAAATAAGCCAGGGGGTGAAAGGTAAAGACCATATGATCTCACCTATAAGTGGAACCTAATCAACAAAACAAACAAGCAAGCAAAGTATAACCAGCAACACTGAAATAAAGAACAAAGTGACAGTAACCAGAGGGGAAGGGGAAGGGGGATAACAGGGGAAGGAAGGGGAAGGGTTGTCAAGGATTATGTAAAAAGGACCCATGGACAAAGCCAAAGGGGTCAGTATTGAGGTTGGGAGGTGGGAGTGGGCGGGGCAGAGGAGAGTGGTGGGGAGGTGATGGAGACAACTGTACTTGAACAACAATAAAAAAAATTAAAATTAAAAAAAAGAAAAAGTTATTTAAGAAGAAAACACAAATAAAGGGAAACTTGGTCAAAGTGATTTGGTCATCTGCTTGCCAATTGTCACTTATAAAAGATAATCTCCTATCTGCTCCCCCACCCCCACCCCAGAGATGGGGAATGGGAACACTATCTTTCTTATTGATTCCATTTCAAAGGGATGGCTCTCAGGTCCTCAAAAGACATTCCTGGGTTGTAATATTGGCAAGAGCCTGTGAGAAAATTTACATTTCAAAGGAGTAAAGAAAGTTTATAATTGCAAGTTATCTAAAGTAAATGTTCTAAGAAAAGAGGTCAAGGGTTTATAGTCAGGAAATCTGCCTAAAATTTAGTCAAGCTGAGGAGAACATTAAGGCTATCTTGGTAAATAAATAAGTAAATAAATAGATAGATAAACCAACCAAGATTGTCCCCATGGGATTTATACTTCCATGCATTGTGCCCCCATCATAACTAGCCTAGGCTGCTTTCTTTTATCCCTAACCCTTCTAACTTTGTGAATTTTAGTATTACAGTTTGGGAAATCATGTTTCCACTATACATCTTCTCATGTAATATTTACTGATATGCAGTCTGCTCTATTATCACATTTACAGTATGAAACTTTCTGGCTTCAAATATGCAATTTAAACTTCAAAAAATCTGTATGAGACTGGTAACTCTGGGTAGATTTTATGAACTCTTTTGTATGACCTCTTATAAGAATTCAAAGACAAATATTTTTTATGTAAGGTAGAAATGTAATATTCTTTTAGGAAATTAGGCAACAAACACATTTTTTCATTAGATTGAGTGACAAATACCAGCCCTTAGATTCTACAACTGTAGCACAGCACAAAGATACAGATCGGTTTTCATGGGAGAAAGATTGACAAAAATACAAAATTAATAGAAAGCATTTGTATGACACTGACATATTTGAGCAGTTTAAATTAATTTAAAAGAGTGGCTTCCAGAAATTACTATCCTTTATAATGTAGTTATAGTTATCATTAAGGAAAATTAAAATTCCAAGTACCTTGTGTAAATTATTACCAATTCATGCCTCTGGGTTTCTGTCTCTGCCATTGTCTCTGCCTCGGTAGTGTGAAGTGGCCTCAGACAAGCTAATTAATCTTTCCTCTTTGCTATAGCCTTTTCATCCATTAAATGTGCCCACAGGGAGATTTGTGTGCTAGCACAGAATGGAGTTCCATCAAAGCATCAAATTTCAAGCCAGAAGAATACAAAATAACAGTGGTGCCCAACAGGTCTGCTTTCAGGAGTACTTTTATTTCTAACACCTGTACTTCACATCAAATTGCAAAGTGCAGTTGCCTCAGGGAATATCTGGAAAATGTAAGAGTTAATGCCAACTTTTCAGCGTTTGGGATCATAATGTGAACAAAATAAGTTTAATTATAGTTGTAATGCAACTTTAAATAGGTGTGCTCAAACAAGTTGTCATTAGTGGAGGGGGATGGGGAAATATGGGAAATATCACAGGGTTGGGGAGGTACAGGCACATGAATAAGAAAGTACAATTCTCCAGCTGGATGGATGTTATTTTTTGCTAAGAAAGAAAGGGAGCAGGACAAGGTGATATATAGGGGAGAGAAGCACTGTTATGCATAGAAATAAATTATTATATTTTCCATACACTTCCTTTAAGTCTGTGAAATGTGACTGTCAGATTTCAAATGATCTTACTGAGACGACTACATAGAGGAAGACATATTGCAGGTCTGTGATGATCAATAGATTAGCCATTAGTCCCATATGCCTACTTTGCATTTGAAATGTGGCTAATCCAAATTGAGATGTGGTGTAAGTATGAAATACGCCCAAAATTCGAAGCCTTGAAAAGAATGGAATGGATTTGTTTGTCTTTTGGACTGTTATAACAGAATACTATACACTGGGTGACTTATCAACAACGGAAATTTATTTCTCACAATTCTGGAGGTTGGGAAGTCCAAGGTAGGGCACTGATAGATTCAGTGTCTGCTGAGAACCACTTCCTGGTTCATAGACAAGCTTTCTCCTCCCTGTGTCCCCATATGGCAGAAGGGGTGCGGGAGTTCTTTGGGGTTTCTTTTATAAGAGCACTAATCCCATTCATGATGGTTCTGTTCTCATGGTCTAATCACCTCCCATAGATTCTACTGCCTATTTGTCATCTTCCAGGTTTTAACATAGGAATTTTGGGAGGACAAAAACTTTCAATCTAAAGCAAAATCTCATAACGTTTTAATACTGTTACTTATTGAAATGATGTTGTGAATATATTGGATGAAAATGTTATTAAAATTAACCTGTTTTACTTACATGGCTATTAGAAACTTTAAAATAATACATGAGCCTCTCATCATGTTTTTACTATATAGCAGTGTTACAGAAAGAAGAGGTACTTGTGAATTCTGCCCAGAAGGTTTAAAGAGATGTTCAAAATCAGAACCACTGAAAGTGAAAATGTTGAAAATCCCTCAGGGCATCAAGAAACAGTGATGGGAAGGCCAGACTGTCCCTTCTCTCCCTCGATTGTCATTGGCGAAGTCATCCACAGATTGAAATGTAGTGGCCAGGAAGAGATCAACTGTAATATTCCTCCTACTAACTTCAATTTTTAAAAATTGAGATATAATTGACACCTTATATTGTATAAGTTTAAGGCTTACCACATGTTTATTTTACACATTTATCTATTTCAATATGATTATACCTAATATTAGCTAAAACCTCTATCACATCACATAAATATCATTTCTATTTTTTTTTCTTTTCGTGAACATTTCAGATCTAGTCTCTTAGCAGCTTTGAAGTATATAATTCAGAGTTTTTGACTGCAGTCACCATGCTGGGCATTAGATCTTCAGGACTTATTTATCTTTTCAATGCAAGTTTGAACCCTTTGACTAATATCTCCCAATCCACAGTCCCCATTCTACCCCAGGTATCCACTATTCTATTCTGTTTTTATAATTTTGACTTTTTAGATTCCACATATAAGTAATATCACGTAGTATTTGTTTTTCTCATTCTGACTTACCTCACTTAGCATAATGCCCTCAAGGTCCTTTTACATTGTTGTAAAGGGAAAGATTTCTTCTTTCTGAGGACAGAAAAAGTGGCTCTATAATAAATCGAACCAACAGTAACCTTTCAGGGTGACCTGATCATAATTCTTAACTGAGCAGGCCATGGTGGGTAGTCACATTCCAGACCTATAACTTTCCAGGTGATAGGTTATCATTGCCTTAAGCAAGCCCTGTTCATGGTTTCTGTGCATCCAGGTTAACACACCTTTGACATACTTCATTTCCAGATCCCCCAGAAACTTTAATAATCCTCAGGAGAGCACATAATCTTGTTAGCCAGCCTGTAATCCAATTTTAGAGATTTCCCTGTCTTGCTTTCTCCCATGTTCACCTAATCTTCCTTAATTCCTTCCTTAACTCCAAATATATAAAAGAAACGCCATTCTGGGAAGCATTTTTCTCAATCTGGAGATCTTGCTTCCAGAAGTGTCTTCTAATTGACTCGAATATACCTGTAAAAATTTTCTGCAGGTTTGGAAGTTCTTACATCTACATTTCTCATGGCTGGGAATAGGTAGGTAGGTAGGTAGGTAGGTAGGTAGGTAGGTAGATAGGTAGATAGATGATGATAGATAGATAGATAGATAGATAGATAGATAGATATCAGTTCTTCTTATACAACCTTGCTAGAAAATTCAGTCTTCATTCTTTTCTCTCATCCACCATCCTTCCTCATACCTAAAGTTTTTCTTAAAATTGAAGCTAATCATGTAATCTCTGCTAAGTGTATCTCAACACTCCCTTCCCCACTGCATACTTGATAGCTTCCAACATACTTGACTCTTAAGATAAAGTCATTCTAGGTAGACCTTATATCCGATGACAAGGTGCTTAGAAGACAAAAGAGTAGAAGATAGAGATAGAGGATAAGACCATGTGACAATAGAGGCAGAGGCTGCATTAAAGGAATCACAAGTCAAGGAATACCTAGAATCACCAGAAGTTGAAAGAAGCACAACAGGATTCTTCCCTGGAGCCGTGGAAGGAGTGTGGCTCTGTCAATACCTTGACATTGGTCTTCTGGCCCCTAAAACCAAAAGAGAATACATTTCTGTTGTTTTAAGCAACCAATTTAGTGGAGGTTTGTTATAGTAGCCATACTATAGGAAACTGATCAACTTACCAAATTTTATTAATCTCATCAATGAAGTATTCTCACCCTGCAAAAATGATCTTATACGCTTTCATAGTATTTTTTTTCACTTCCTATGATATCTATTACTTTCTACTGTATACGGTGTTAAGCAAGAAAGAGGCTTAATCCTCTTTCTTGAAAAAGAGAACTAAAAAGTATTTGTGGTCAGAGATTACAACAGGAGACACAGATCCAGGTAGCAACTTGGAGTGTGCTCCAGATAAAACGAAGAAAAGCAGGCTTTATAAAGGTTCAGATTACATGCCCATCTTCGACCTGGTCTTCTTTATATAAATGAAGGATTCTGGCTGGGTTTACAAGAATTGGTTGAGCTCAAGAGGCAAATAAAGGATGTGGGTTGGCAAAACAGATGGGATCCTTTCAAGGTAAGGGATGCAGATGGTCTGGTTGTCATGGTGAGGAGAAAATAGGATCTAGGCATGGCTGAGAAGTTCAAAAGTTCATGGAAAAGTGTGTTGGGTGAAATGTCTGTAAGACAAACTACTTATGGCCCCTTGGGTCCATTTTAGTTCCCCTGATATAAATGACTCCACCTTGATAACCTCTGTTCACAATAAGAAGCATTCAGTAATCTCCTTTATTTTACTACCGTGCAAGAGGAAAGTGATAATAGTTTATACATATCTGTATTTCAATAGTACCTTCCATAGTGTCTCATATATGGTATAAAACCGGTAATAACCATGGTGCAAATGTATTTTTTGTAGACAAAATTCAAAATTCTGCTTTGAAAAATTATTTGATTCTTCTAAGTACTAAGTGGCTAATCAGGAATTTTTGTTTCATTTTTAGTTACATATTAAAAATGCCATTGAAATGAAACTTAGAAATATATTTTTATATATGCACATACATATTAAATTATATTTATATATTATATATAATTATCATTATGATGTACTTTGAAAAGTTTATTTGATTATTTGTTTCTTTTTTTGATAAAGTTTAACATGATTACATTTTTAACAGCTATTAATACACCTGTTATGGTATCATATAAGCAAAAACTTGATGCCAAAGAAAGGCTGATTGTTATGATAATATTTAATATCTCCCTGTGGCTAAGATAAAGTAATACATAAAGGATTAGGTTTATCTTCTCTTTGAAACACCATCTGCTAGAGGATGTTTACCAAAGAGTTTGTCCTTCCTTGAATCCTGAAGTTGTAGAACAAATAGACCCCCGGGGTGACAATATAAGATTGTTTCAGAGTATGCAGTCTTCAGAGATTCCTTTATAAAACTTTTGAAAGTCTAAGATAAATATTCCAGTGTTTCTCACCTTATATTGTTTTTCTTTTCTGTATACTTTGTTATAGATGATAGTGTGATTGAGCTATTACCTTTAAAATAAATGTTTTTGTAAACATTTAAAAAATATTTATTTTTCAATTATAGTTGACATTAAACATTATTTTATAATAGTTTTGGGTGTAGAGCATAGTGGTTAGACATTTATACAATTTACAAAGTGATTCCACCAATAAGTTTAGTACCCACCTGGCAGCATTAATAGTTATTATAATATTATTGACTATATTCCCAGAGAAAAACAAATACCATATGTAGAATCTAAAAAAACAAAATAGAAACAGACTCATAGATACAGAGAACAAACTGATGGTTGCCAGATGGGAGGGGGTTTGGGGACTGGGTGAAAAAGGCAAAGGGATTAAAAAGCAGAAGTTGATGGTTACAAAATAGTCATGGGGATGCAAAGTACAGCATAAAGAATATAGCCAATAATTTGGCTTCTTTTTTAGTGAAATACTTCGGTGGGAAGAACATTTAAAAAAAAAATCTTGATACTCTATAATAATAACCTCAAACCAAGTAAGGGCTTGGAATTAAAACATCATATCTGGAAAAGAATCATAATTTTTATGCATATGGGGAACATGATTTGTTGAAATAATCTTTGTCTTAAGAAAGTGTCAAGTTTAGGTAGAATATCTTTTGTAAGACTGTTTGTGAGGAAAGGTGTAGGTGTGTATTTTTTTTCATAATATACTGTTATTCTTTTGCAAAGTTGCATAAGTAGGACTTCTCTTATGAAATATTTTGTGGGAAGAATAATTGCTAAAAGGAGATTGGTGACAATATAATCACATAATATAGCAATCATCTTAACAAATAGCTTTTTATATAGTAGCAGATTTCTGCAATAACAAAATAACCAAATGAAAATAGAACTCATTCTCACCTATTTCAAAAAACAAATAAATATATTTGAATATAATTTCTTTGATTTCAGATTATATAACCGAGTATGATATTGTTACAGGAAGTGGGAACTACTAATCTCCATTGATATAGTTTGATCTTTTTCCATTAAAAAGTATCTTGATGTTATCTTTAAAATAAATATATTTTCTCATAAAGTTCTTGCAAAATCCCCCACCTCAGGGAATAAAATGTTATTCAAGAAAAACTGATACTAGAGTATGATAATAAAAATCAAATTATCAACCATTTTCTTTTTATTCAATTATCATATTTTATTGAATATTTGGCATACAGTAGGGTCTTTTATAAGTTAATTAAATAAACTAATTTTGCATACAGTATTTCTTCTTTTAACTGCTTTTAATTTTAGAAGAGGACATCCAATCTATTTTTTTTTAGGAAAATAACTGTAAAAAGTTTTAGAAAATGAATTTGTAAGTACATACTTTACTAACAATGCCTCAGTGGTTAAATGTTTTTAAATATGCTTCTGTAGCCCAGATATGTTATTGTTAATTATTTGCATTAATAGTCCACCTTCTTTACTTTGGACACAAAGGAAGGGTTGACTTCTTTTTCTCTGGTTCTTTCTCCTTCCACTTAAAGAGTACTATCACCTGGTTGTTGAGTCCAAATATACCTATAATCAGTATCTCCTATTTAAATGAAATTCATCTTTATATACACTAAATACTATTCTATATTCACAAACCTCCTTAGATTTAACATGCTATTTTGTTTGGTTCACCTTTTGTCTCAGCCTATCCCGTTTTAGAGACCCATTTGTATTCCTGCCATGATCTAGTGACAAAAACCTCAAAGCTCTTTGATAGTACTCCTTTTCCTAAAGATTCCCATGCCATGTTAACTGTGAGAATTAGCACTGCACTGCTACATGTGTCTCTGTGGTTTCAGTTTCTTGTGGGTGAATAATTTATTGTTAAGCTATTTTTTTGAAAAGTTATCAAGTTTTCTCTCTGGCTCAGGTTTGTGGGTAGAATTCTGCCAGCTTTCTTTTCATGATGGCAAACCTGTCAAGACTCTTCGTTTTCTTCTAGCACATCTGCTGCAGTTCTCTATACATAGGTAACTTATTGCCTGAACTCCCCTTGAATGACTATCAAAACCCCCACCCCCAAGCTCCAGCTTGGGCTTGTCACTCTACCAGTCTGTTTCAAATTTTCTGTGTTTGAATGTTCATTCTCTGTTCTCCTGAGACAGCCATTCACTTATTCCTTGTGGACCCTCTATTGCTTGGTTCTTCTTTCTTGGTTTACTTTCTTATTTCAGTAGAGAACTTTCTGTAGTAGCTCCCTAACAAAGGGAGTAAAGCCAGGTACTGAAGCCAGGCACTTCACAAAAGCAAAAGCAAATTTCTCTCTGAAGGACTGATTTTTATTCCAGATCTAAATTTTCTACAGAAAAAAAAATTCCATTGAAAATTGGCAACTGAAAAAACAAATTCATTGAACCCACAAAAAATCAAATTGCCATGGTTGAAAGCCAGAAAATGACAACAAAATTATATCCTCAAAAGGATCATATATTGAAATCACCAGAGGAAAAATAATTTAAAAATGACTACTAGTTTTAAGGAGTAATTGAGATGTTTGAATGTTTGTGTAAAGACCAAACAAATTGGTGCTGAAGATTTCAATTATATGATTTAAGGTTATAATTTGCAGCTGAAAAGAGAATGAGATATCTAGAAGAAAGAAGTATAGAAGAGGAAGTGTGGAGCTAAGACAACAGGAAAATAACCAGCAAATCAACCTCATCTTCTTTAAGTGTTGATTTTTTCCATATATGGCTTTACTCTAGAATATCTCCAACAGTTTTGTTCCCTGGAGTCTGATCCTCTATTACATATAGATAATTTTGTTTGATACCTTATAACACGATTCTTTCAGAAAAAAGGAGATGAGTAAATATTTTGCCAAAATATGAAATGTAGATCTTTTAACATATAATATTTAAACTTTAATAGCTTCAATTAGACAGTGTTATCTCATCCTTATGAGAGAATCTGTTTTATAAAGAAAATATTTTTTAGGTTGTTATTTCAACATAATAATGTTATACGTTTTGCCGTCAAGCATGAATGGTGACCTGAATAGAATTATGGGGCTTTTTAGAGTCATTGGAAATTATCTAGTCTCATCCATTATTCTATTGATAAGAAAATCAAGGTGTAGAAATGGAAACATAGTTATGTAATTTTGATCTTCTGGTAACCTCATTGTGGATATTAGCTATTTAGGCTAAATTTTATTACTTGAGCTAAAAAGCAGAAACTTGAATTCAAAGTCTATCAATTCAATTTCTAACACAATTGTTTACTAGCTTGTGACCTTTTATAAGTTAATTAACATCTCTGAGCATCATTTTCTTGTAAAAAATAAGAATACTAATAGCAAGTATGGGTTTTTTTATTATGAAAACATAAAACAATATTTGAAAAGATTTATTCAAAGGTAATACATATTATTTTTACCATTAGCATTAATACTAACAACAAAAATTAAAGAAAAACATTTCAATTTATAAGCCCAGAAATGAGTTTGCTTGAAATATTAAATCACTATGTGAACTGGGAAATTAATAGCAGTGTTTCCTCTTATTTTATTCTGAGAAGGCCATCTTTAAACATATAACTATGAACTCCAGAAATTAATTTTTCAAAGTCAACATAGGCACCGATAAGAACACATGATATAATTAAAAAGGGAAGCACTGTGCTGCTACATAAGAAGCAGAGTATGAAAAAAGGAGTGGCAATGTCATTTCATAGTGGGAAGCAGGAGGAGACACCTTAAGAAAATGCCTTTAACAAATAAAGGTACTCATGTTGAAGTAGTATTCAGCCTATAGCATCAGAACACTTTAAAAAATCCTTATGTTATTGTTAAGCCAACAGAGGAGTCCCCATAAAATACCTAGAGACTTTAGTGACAGTATTTCCACACTTCACAATGAAAAACACATACATTTCCTAATTTCTAGAATTTAAATTTATCTGTGCAGTAATTGATAGGGACAGAAATAACCAGAGTACCTTTTATGACACTTAGCTAAGATTTTTACAACTACCTTTGTAAATTGTAAGATTGGTAGTAAATACTCCCACAAAGCATATGTATATTATTTTATGTGCAGTTGTAGATAAATGAGAAGATGCATTCGTTGACTTTTGCTGCATTAGAAGTTAAATTCCAAAATGTAGTGGCTTAAAACAACAATCTATTATATCACAGTTTTTGTTGCTCATGAATAAAACCCCGCCTTGAGTAGGTTCTCTGGTTCAAGGTCTCTTACAAGACTATAATTAAGGTACCGGCCAAGGCTGTGATCTCAACTGGTGGCTCAATAGACTTGGAAAGCTTGAAAGCGGGGAAGGATCTGCTTCCCGGCTCAGTCCTTGCCATTCTTGGCAGGATTCATTTCCTCAGGGGTAGTTAAAATGGGACGCTCAACTTCTCATTGGCTGGTGGCTAGAGAGGCTTTCGTTCCTTGCCACATGGGCCTCTTTATAGGGCATTTCTCAACAGAAGCTGGCTTATGTCAAAGAAAGTAAGAGCAAGACAAGGTGAGCAAGAGAGAAGCCAAAGTCTTTCTGTTGCCCAGTCTTTGGCTTTTCACCATGTGCTATTCATTGTAAGTGAGCCACTAGGTCCAGCTCACATTAAAGATCATGGGCTATGTACGTATAATACTGGAATACTAGAAGAAGAGAGTCAACAGGGGACATCCTAGAACCAGACTGCTATGGCAGACCATAAACAGATACCAAAATATGTATAAAAATTTACATATACAAGAATATAGAAATAAAATACATATGCATATTAAACATTTAATAAACCACATATTTTAAAATTTAGATTTATTTCTTTTAAATTAATCCTTTTTTTAAATTTTATTAAGTATGCTATTACAGTTGTCACATATTTTCCCCCCTTTATCCCCTCTGCCCTGCATCCCATCCCATCATCCCCACACCTTAGTTCATGTCCATGGGCTACACACAATAGTTCTTTGGTTTCTTAATTTCCTATACTATTCTTAGCCTCCCCCATCTATTTTTTTTTGTCAACATTTTCCTACCACTACTTACCCCTGCCCCACCTACTGCTACCATTCACCCTCAATCCTTCCCCCATTTGGCTTTGTCGATGGGTCCTTTATGCATATTCCTTGATGACCTTTCTCCTCCCTTTCCCCTGTCATCCCCCTCCCTCCTCCCCTCTGGTTACTGTCAGTTTGTTCCTTATTCCAATGTTGGTGGTTATATTTTGCATGTTTGTTTATTTTGTTGATTAGGTTCCACTTATAGGTGAGATCATATGCTATCTGTCTTTCACCACCTGGCTTATTTCACTTAGCCTAATGCTCCCCAGTATTTTCCATGCTGTTGCAAAGGGTAGTAGCTCCCTCTTCCTTTCTGCTGTGTAGTATTCCATTGTGTAAATGTACCACAGTTTTTTGATCCACTCATTTAGTGTTGGGCACTCAGGTTGCCTTCAATTCTCAGTTATTGTAAACTATGCTGCTGTGACCATTGGGGTGCATGGGTTCTTTTGAATTGGTGTTTCAGGATTCTTAGGGTATAATTCCAGCAGTGGAATTGCTGGGTCAAAAGGCAGATCCATTGTTAGTTTTTCGAGGAAATTCCAAACTCTTCCATAGTGGTAGCACCAGTCTGCATTCCCACCAACAAAGCACTAGGGTTTCTCCCTTTTCTCCACATCCTCGCCAGCACTTGTTGTTTGTTGATTTGTTTATGATGGCCATTCTGACTAATGTGAAGTGGTATCTCATTGTGGTTTTAATTTGCATCTCTCTGATGGCTAGTGATGCTGAGTATCCTTTCATATGTCTATGGGTCCTCTGTATGTCCTCCTTGGAGAAGTGTCTGTTCAGGTCTTTGCCCATTTTTTAATTGGATTGTTTGTCTTCATAGAGTGGAGTCATGTGAGTTCTTTATATAATACTTTTGATTATGTTAAAATGTTTAGATAACTTTAAATATTGCTAGAGTGTTCTTGAAAATATATCATTCTAAGTGCCACTTTTAATCAAGAATATCATGCGTAGAATTTGTAGTGCTTATTTCAAGAATGGTGACTAAAGTTCAATCCAATTTTGGTTACTTAGAAATTACATCTGATTCATTCATTTGCAGTTACGTCTTTCTGAAAGATTATTCTAATTTTTTCAAATATATTTGATAAATTAAAGTATTATTTTTTCTCACATATTTCCCAAACGTTATTTCCAAGTTATGAAGCGCTAGTGACACACTTAGTGACAACTAATTAATGACAACTAATTCTAAATAAATATGTGATGAACTCTATGTTATATGAATATAAAAGTAAGAAAAAACAGTAATAAGTTAAATTATTATCAAAGGCAGTGGAGAAAGAAAAATACCAACAAAGAAAAGCATAATGGCTATCTTACAAAAAAAGAACCATAAAATAAATTCTAAGGTAATTAATATATTATAAATAAATCATAAGTATATTTAATATGAAAAAATACCTTGCTGCAAGACAAATGTTGAATTATCATCTCATACTCTTCTGAGGGAATTCTACTAGCAAATGTATTTTGTGTTTTTCTAATGGAATTCACATTTTTTGACTCATGGCCAATGTTGTTTATGGTAATAGCAAGTTCAAACAAATGTCAAGCTTGCTAACATTTATAGAGTCATTTTGGAAGAATAAGCCAGGGGGGCTAATAGCAGTTTATTTTATGAAATTCTCTTTTGGGTTCTGATTAGTTAACTATTAAAAAAAGTAATTATTCAAAAGCAAAGGTGAAACACAAAACACCATATTTAACAAGCATCATTGCACTGACAATAATGAGTGAGAACAGAGCTGACTCAAGTATAACCAAAAGGTACTGTTTGAGTGCTAGCCTAGGATAGCAGAGCAGGCTTATCGGTGCTCTAAAAATTACCTTTCAGTCAATGACTGCATACGCGTACTAATTTTCATATTGTAAGCCATATGGGAATGTATTGAGAAAACAAGTTTGTAAAAAATAAAATGCAACTTAAAGATAGAGATAAAACTATATAAATATGTAAAATATTGGGTTGGCCCTATTCTGTATATTTTATGATAGATTCAGAACATATTAAAAAGTAATTTAAAAATTAACATCACTTAGGAAAATTAACTTTAAAAACACAAAATATAGTTCTTTAACAATAATAGTTTAGTCTCTCTTTGCTTCTGAACAACGGCTCTATAGTCTTTTTTTATTTATTATCATTTATTTACTAAATATTTTAGAGCCGTAAGTCATTATCACACCTAAATCTAGGGCCTCAGCAACACTGTTCTTTTAGCCCCTGACATATCTTTGATCAGATTCCAACATGTGATCTCTCTACTGTAGAGATTACAAAGATAGGGGAGAAATAGTAGCCTATGTAAAGAGTGTACAAAATATAATAATACAAAAGCATGCTTATAATAATTCTGCAATGAGAAACTTGCTTATTTTATGTCATGTATAATTTTAGGAGCCCTAAATCTTTGTAATATAGTAGTCTCCCCTTATTATTGTCCATGGTTTTTGATTTCCATGGTCTCAGTTACCTATAGTCAACCTCAGTCCAAAAAGTACTAAGTGGAAAATTTCAGAAATTAACAATTCATCCGTTTCCAATTTTGTGCTGTTCTGAATAGTGTGATGAGATATTGTGCCATCCCACTCTGCCCTGCTGGTGAGGAATCATCCCTTTGTCCTGTACATTCACTTGTTAGTCACTCAGTAGCCTGATTGATTATCTGATCAAGTGTTGTGGTATTGCAGTGCTTGTGTTCGAGTATCCTTTATTTTAATTCCATTGTTTTATTTTATTATTAGTTATTGTTGTAATATCTTTCTGCACCTAATTTATAAGTTAAACTTTATCACAGATATGTATGGATAGAAAAAGATACAATATATATATGTAGTGTTTGGTACTATTCACAATTTCAGGCATCTACTGGGGCCCTAGGAATGTATCCCCTGCAGATAAGGAGGGACTACTGTATAGTAAAAACACTTTAGCTTTATGTCCACAATTAATGGTTTCACTTCCATAAATCCTATCCTACCTAGTCCTCCTATCATGCACCCCCCCTTCTTAAAAATTGTTTTCCATTTCTTCCATTATAGTATACCCTTACCTTAATTTCATTGTCTCCAATTTAAAACTAACTGAACTCTTCCTTCTTTAACACTTTCTGAATATTACTTATTCTTTCAAGGCAAGGTTTTTGACATGGCGACCTATATTCATTATATTCCCCTGTCTTACTTCCCATTTATTTGTTTTAGCTACTGAAATTAGGTGTTGACCTCCCCTCTCTGGCAATTCCTAAGCGAATTCCCCAGCTTCCCAAATACAATTGCTTCTTAAGGGGATTACAGAGCAAAGTTCTACTGTATATTCCCCACTCCCTCTGGGTATGTCATCTAATTGCAGCCCTAGTCCCTTAATGATTATAACGAGAGAGTTGATGACTGGTTTTTGGAGAGTTGGGGAACAAAGCCAATTTCCTGAGGAAAAAGCTCACATGCAGTTGGAGTGTAATGGTGATGATAGCTGCTCAGTGCTCTGGTTAAGACAACTTAATACATTTAATGTAGAAACAGAGTGAGGTGGGTTATTCTTTCTAATTTAATTCCTGTTATATGTTGAATTTTGTCTCTCAAAAAGATGCTGAATTCTAACCCTCAGTACCTATTAATGTTATTTTATTTTAGAAATAGGATATTTCCAGATAATAATGTTAAACTGAGGTCACTAGGGCAGCCTGAATCCAGTATGAATGTGTCTTTTAAAAAATGGGAGATTTGGACACAAAGACACAAACACATCATGGGAAGATGAAGAAAGTTCAGGGTGATGCACCTTTCACCAAATTATGGGAAAGATTGTCAGCAGACAATCAGAAGCTAGGACGCATCATAAAACATTCTCCCTTACAGCCTCTCAGGTACTAACACTGCTAACACCTTCATCCTGGACTCCTAGCTTCCAAAGCTGGGAGATGATACATCTCTGATGTTTAAACCACCCAATTAGTGGTTTGGCAGCCCTAACTGATCATGTATTCTGTTTCAGAAAACAAAGTTAAGAAGCCATTCTATTCCATTGCAGGACATTTGGTTCTTTCCAAAACATCCACGGAGACGCTTGATTCATGCCAAAATATCCTTGATATTTAAATCCTACTTTTGTGCAAGATAAGAGCCCAAACCCATCTACTAATTTTGTGCCATCACCAGCTAGGTAATGGGGGCAAAAAAGGTTATTATTAGCAATACAGCCACAATGCAATTACTGGACCAAGAAAACATGGCAGTGTTTTTCATGTATTAATTCTGTAAACTGCAAGTATAAATAAATGGTATGGGCTATTGGAACCTAAGGGCTTTTTCTAAGTGTACATGTTTTGGGAGTTTTCAACTATTTCGCGTGAACTGCATATGCTCATGGACAGGATCAAATGTCAAGGACCCTTTGGTGTGGACCAAACGTCTCTGTGGACATTTTAGGACAAAAAGTCTGGTAATGTTATTTTGTTTCAGTCAGTTTTGTTAGAAATGCACTGGTAGAAAAATTCTCTCAAACCTGAAAAAGAAAGAAAAAGAATATATTTTGTCTCCAATGACAATGGAAAATTTTCTGGAATTATAAACATTCATGGACTTTTTAATGAAAAATTAGAAGAAAATTTATCAGCCATGCAAAGATTAAACCATTTAAAATCATTAATCTAAAATATCTTAGGTGTTTAAATAATGTTATTATAATATATTATTATAAAAAGGTACATATTTTCTGTAAAAATTTGAAATAAAATGCTATGTATATATAAAGATACAATAAAAATGGCCTACAATATGCATACCCAAAGATAAATGTTATGCTTTTCCAGTGATTTTTAAATTTTGACTATGTTTCTATAATATTGCAATATTTCCATATGTCATTAAATAGTAATAGCAAAATACATCAATCATAATTAGCAACATTAATTGGGCACTTATTCTCTGCCAGTATAGTATGATTCAGCCTATATTTTGACATGAGCACTATATTTGTTTTAATTTTTAGCTGTTAAAACAGAGAACTTAGGAATTTTAATTACATAACTTTTTTGTGTATTTCTGAATATTACTTTTGTGTTCACACAACCATTTAAAATGCTTTTGGTGAATATTGCAAAATTGCCCTTCAACAATATTATATTTCATTACAGTGCTTCTAGAAAATGATGAGAATGCTCATTTGGCCCAACTCTATTGATACTGGATACTTTATTAAAAATCAAAACATAAGACAAAATGAGCAATGTGACAGTTATTGTTACTTAAATCTGGCAGTTAATTTGCATTTCTTTAAACATTATGTATATTTATAGGTCATTAATATTTTTTTCTTTTTTAAATCAGCTTTTAAAATATGTACTTGGCCGTTTCTTTCTGAGATTGTTCTCAACCAGGGATCATAACATGGTTATATTTATATTATATAATCTACCTATTTCTTTGCCCCAATTGGTTAAAGTGTAGTCATAGTTATAACTCTAATTGGAGTCATCAAATTGGCTGCCTCGGCAATTTAAAATTTGATAGTCACAGAATTCCATAATTCTGTATTAGAATCTTTAACTAGGAATGATTATAAACTTGGGTTTGAGCAGTCACTTCTAGATAAGTACATCAAGAAGCAAACCATGGAATGTTATATATGTTTATTATTCAACGTGTACGATATCTGCTTTGTTCAGTGTCATAACTGCTATCCACATGTGGTTATTGGTTATCCGATGTGACTGGTATGACTGAGGAACTGAATTTTTAATTTTATTGAGTTTTAATTAATTTAAATTTAAATAAATAGCCACATGTACCTAGAAGTTATTGTACTCAATGAAAAGTACTGCTGTAGACAGAAAAGGAAGGATGAAGCTTACGTGAAGAGAAACAAGAGATTCCGTGGCATTGGAGGAATGGAGGGACTAATGACAATGTCTGAGCTTTTGAGCTGCATGGTTCTTTGTTCTAGCTGCTGATGAAACTAGGCTGCTCATTCCCTGGTATGTGATACTTTTCAGTATTTTTCAGTATTCAGTGATACTTTTCTAGCATTGTAAATAATGCTCTGGCTCTTTTCTTGGGTTATTTTTCCATCCATGTTTTCTACTTGAGTCAACTTTTGAAACACACACTTTCCTAGAGGATTGTTTATTTAGTTGGAAATTTAATAATCAGAAAAATTCACTGTATTTTCTAAAAAATAATGTTTTTTCCATAGATGAGGTTATATTCCACTTTCATGACTAATTAATTATATGTATCTCTATTTTCTTGATAAGAATAATCTGAATTTCATAATTTTTTTCTTTTTGCTAGTTAAATGATTACTGTATTTTTGTTTAAATTCATTTGTGTTACTCTCTTTATATGAGTATTTATTGTAATTTCAACAATCTTCTAATGCCATATCAAAGATATTTTTTTTAAATTCCAGGCCAGTAAAATTCTACCTAACTTTTAATCAGTAAAATTCTACTTAAATTTTTAAGGAACAAAATATTCCAAAGGTACTCAAACTCTTCCAGGACATATAGAAAACAATCAAATCATTCTTACACATGTACATGTGTTCATGTTTATATCATGATACTTATCCCTGGTGTCAAAACTAGAAAAAAAGAGAAAAAAATACAGGCCAATTTCACTCATAAATATAGAAACTCTTAAGCAAAATATTAGCAGGCCTCAGTAAAGAATAAATAATATATCATGATATAATTGGATTAATCTTAAGTGAAAAATTGAAGATTTATTGAAAAATATTTTTCAAATGTTGTTAAATACTTAGAGATTCATATATGAAAACCAAAGAGAAGAGTGTTCAATAGGAAAACACTGTCAATAGCCCCATAATTAATGTAAAGACACAATGTAATTATAATTTTAAAAAACACTCCAAAAATCCCTATGGAGGTGATTTTTGATGGATAAAATTTAACTACTTTATCTAAAATTTCTCAGTAAGTGAAAGACTATAAGAACAAAGATACTCTTAAAAAATAAGAACAAGGTGGTAGGACATATCTAGCAGTTATCAAGAATTTCATTATAAATCAGTGTCATTTAAGCCCTTAAATGGGCTGGAATAGTCAAATTAGCTATGAGAAAAGATCAGAGAGCCCAGATGCAGGTCCATACATATATATAAACTTCCATTCTGAGGTATTATGTGACATTACAGGCCCTGGAGGAAAGGAAATACTAGTCAATACATGATGCAAAGAAACTAATTATCCATATAAGGAATAAGAAAGGAAGTCATATCACTCTCATCACACTCGTTAAGCAATTACAGCGATGTGAAAGGTAAAACTTTAAATAGCTTACAGGAAATTATATACAACTATTTTTATAAACTTAGTATAGAAACGGATATAATAAACAAGATAATTTTGACTACACTAAAATAAGAACTTCAGTGTATTGACATAATATGAAAATGTCATAAAGGTAAGTTACAAATTGGGGAAAATATTTGCAACACATATGATATACAAAGGATTGTATACATGAAGAGAATATTAATTACTTCTACAAATTCACCATCATTCTAACAACAAAATCATACAAAAATGAACAAAATATTTAGAGGGGTGAATCCTTTATTTAGTAATTCACCAGATATTTACTTAGCATTAACATATATTAACAGTGTTCTGGTTGTGAGGTATGTTGCTATGGAAAAAAAAGCACACAAATTCCTTATCCTCATGAAACACATATTCTAGTCATGGCAGGAAAAAATAACACAGATAGCATATTAGACAATACTGTGTTATGGAAAAATGAAGGCAGTAAAGATAAGGTAAGATAAGGGGGTAAGGATTATGGGTTGGGAGGAAGGTGGAAATTTTAATTTGAAGGATGTTCTCAATAGCACTTGACCTTTGAGAAGAGACCTGAAGAAAATGAAAGAGACACCATGAAGTTCCTGAGAGAAAGCACTTTTCAGGCAAAAGGAGGATTGAGAATGAAGTCTCTGAGTATCCAGTATATTTGGTAGACTCAGACATCAGTAAAGACCTTAGTTTGATTGAACTGGAGCAAGAGAAGAATGGAAAAAGATGAAGAGGAGAAGCAACTGGAGAGCACAAACAAGCTTTCAAAAGCCACTGGGAGTCATTGGATTCTATTATATTAGCTCAACGTTATTTATATCAGAGATTAAAGTTAAGGTCAAAATGAATATTATTTTATGTTATTAGTATAGAAAAACTGGTTTACAATTATAAATGTTGCTGAGGATATGAATGAACACCAGTTCCTGCTCGTGGAATTCCCAGTTCTAGAGCAATCTTGGAAAGCAATTCACTCACCCATGGCCCAGTAATTCCCTTCCTAAATTTACAGAGGAGCACTTTTACCTGTGCTCCAGGAGTCATATGGGAGAGAATATTCATGACAGTATTATTTACTGTATCAAAAATTGGAAACAACCCAATGGGCCTATAGTCACACGATGAAATACTGTCCAGCAAAGAAAGTAAATGAACTAAAGCTATGGGAATGACAGGTAAACTTGGATTCATATTATTGAAGAATATGTTGCAGAAGACTACATTCAGAATAGCATTTTAAGTGTTTATAAAGAGATGAATTTTATCTTGTTTACAGAAAATAAATATGAGACAAAGAAATGCAAAATGATAAGGGGTGATAATCACAAATTTCTTAATAATGGTCACTTCTCGAGCAATGAGAGGCAGGAGAATGGGGAGGAGCAAATCAAAATACACTGTAATCATTACTGTTCTAGTTCCAAAGTTGAGTATTTAGTTCATAAGAGTTGCGAACCTTATGTTATGTATGTATTTTATCTATCAAATATTAAATAGGTCCTGTAAATATAAGCAAATAAGCAAGAACCTAGGCATAATAAAATTTATGTAAAGTCAAATGATTCAATGTGATTGTCATATTAATTTCTCAATAGAGTTAGGTTTAATTTTATTACAGCATGATATCTCAGTTCCCTGTGGGTTTTGTAACAAATTACCACAACCTTGGTAGCTTGAACCAACAGCAATTTATTCTCTATAGCTCTGCAAACAAGAAGTGCTCAGGGCCCCCCTCCCTTTGGGGGCCCAGGCAGAGCACCGGTTCTCAGCCCCTTCCAGCTTCTGGCGGCAGTAGCAGTCCTGGGCTCTCCTGGTATGTGAATCCCTTGCTTCATGTCTGCCTTTGTCGTCTATCGCCATTTCCGGTCTATGTGCCTCCTCTTCTAGCTCCAATTTTTTTTGTACTTTCTATTATATTGACATTTGTCACTGGATTGAGAACCCACTCTGATAATCCAGGATTATCTTCATTTCAAATTCCTTAATTACATCTGCAAGACCCCTTTCCAAATAAGATTAACAATCATGCATTGCAGGGATTTGATGTGCATGTCTTTTGTGGGGACATTTTTTGGCCCATCACACATAATTATGGTATTCAGTAAATGTTACTTAATTATTAAGTCAAGTAAATGTATTGAGACTAAGGTTTTTACAATTGATTAAAATACATTCCTTAAATGTACTGTATAAATAAGGCACATTTCATAAATTCTTAACTGTGTGAAGTTTCACTAGATGGTATGTCTATACACTACTCTGAAATCCTGCACTCTTATTTGATAAATCACAGAGCTTAAAAGTATCTCCAGGGGTCGGTTTCTGTCTTTCTTTGCCTCTAGGCACAGTTGCATTTAAACTAACAAGGGAGGAGAGGTGTCTACTCTATTCTTAAAGATCTCTAGCAAAAGAGTTTATATAACCTCTCTAAACAACACATTTTGACATTTCAAGCACTGAATATTGAAAATCTAACTCTTACATTCCAGAGGCATGGGAAATAGTAAAATCTTTATAACTTGTGCATTTACTGAGAAGTTTCAACAGTTGATGCAGTGCACTGCAAATATGAGGCAAAAAAAAAAAAGATAGAACAATGAACAGATTTTATTTTTATATTACCACTGATATTACAAACCTCAAATATAGTCTGGCCCAGGAGTAAATTTTGATCTTGTTTTTTCTAGTCTTTTAAGGAAATAAAATGAGTTTTCCCCTTTCAAAAACAACTTTTGCCTGAAGTGATTGAAAAATATATGAAGAGAGGCTTTCAAGTTCCCGTCACTCCCACAGATTTTCCTGTCTAACCAAGTCACTGCGAGACAGGGAAGAGAGAATAAAGGCCGGGTCAGGGGACAGCCTAAAGCAAATATGGAGATGTGAATTAAGCACAAAATAGCTAGGTTGTTCTAACTCTTAAATTATACAGAGGGTGTGGCAATTTCACTTGAGAAGATATAAAATGAGGATGGGTATCTTTTGTCAACAATCTCTGTTATTTAAGAGATTTAATGTAGATGAAAGTAGCAAAGTATGCTCTGCTCACAACATATTTTGATTATCTCCTTTATATTCTTAGGTACATCTTTACAGACAGCATTTTCACTGATATGTAGCTCATATAACCTTCCACTTTTACCAAGGCAAGGATGTAATCTGATACATTGTCATCAGAAATCAGTGATTTTGGAAGTACCTGCTGAGCTCTGTCCTTGTAGAGATTATACAGGGGGTGGTGTGGTTATTCCATCCACAGAATAAAAAGCAGAAAAGGGATGTTCTAGCTGAATCTGGGCTACCACCTAAATACCAGAAATATGGAAAACAGTGTTTCTACATTTATACACTCTGGAGACACCAATATGTAGTATAAATAAGATAATACAAACCACTTAAAGCAGGGACCTCAGTGTCGATTCTTAAAAGTTTCTCTGACAGTTTCTTTTGGGACAGGATTGCTTTAATCCCAAATGGTTCTTGATTATCAACACAAATTATCTAATGCTTCTTATATACATCCTCCTTATAATCACCCTATTTAATACAACATAATTCAACTCTCCTGATCTTTTAAAAATGATAGCGGTATGGTAATGCACCTAATCTTTGGTGATTCTGCTTAATCTCTGTGCTTTAAAGAGCAGTTTGTAAGTGAAGTGCACAATATCCCCTAGGCATTGTTGAGCCTCTGACAAAGTTAGGATTTAGTAAAATGTACGTAGAAGGTCTGAGATAATAAATTAGTACTTGGTAAAATGATGTCAAACCAAGGGACTCGTGCCACGCAGCAGCTGCTCAGCAAAGACTGACCTGCAGGGAAGGGATTGGAAGTGAAGAAAGTGCCATAAAATGGCGGTGTTCTGTTTAAAGTCACACCATATTTTGATCTCCTTGATTATATTTCAAGATGTAGAATATTATCTCAAGAGGTTTGAATGGTATGCGATTTTTTACTAAACAGTTTCTTCCATAATACATAATTGTTAGAGGTTTACAACTGTTTCTTTCTTCAACTTCAAATTTATAAGAACAATTGACAATTTGTTCTTTTGTGGGAGATGTTTACCTTCTCTCTTTGTCTCTTTGGGGATTTCATGAGCTTAAGTTTACCAGAGAATGGACATTTTCTTCAATCAGGTAATTATGAATAATGCCTCACAGATCAGTTCAGCTGTGGGGTGATAAAGAAAGAGAGTGAAGATGGTAGCACAATGTGAACTTTTATCATGACAATAATCTTAGGAAAATTGTACATTTTTACCTTAATGTTAGATATAGATTCAAGTGTTTTGAATTGTAAATGTTTTAAAAAATGCAGTCAATCCATCAGTTACAAGTTGTTGCTTTAAAAGTTCCCTGTATATGGTTAGATAAAATATTTTACATCATGACAACTTTTCCAGCCAAATATGAAAACTTGTTTTAACTGGGATAAAAAATTGTCATTACTAAAGTCTCTGAATATGGACTATAGTCCAGAACAAATATTTATCCATAGCTGACTTTTTAATATCTTTCCTCTCAAATCTTTAATCTTGAGAACCCAGAAGACTGGCCAACCCATTTCTCTTTCACTTTTCTTATTATGTTTCATGGATATTTTCATTAGTGCATTGGGTAGATAGAAGTTGAATAGTAAATATAGTCAATGAAACTTAGAAATTTACATAAAGGGAACAACAATTGGCATGTGAAATAAAATAAACAGAGAACTCAGTTAAAATGGAGGCTAGAAGAGAGAACTCTGATGAACATGTCACTCAATACTACTGACCACAACAGGAAGACAAGTACCTGCTGACTCCAATAGGAAGTGATACTACTTTACTACCTCAGCAGGAGAAGGGAAAGGTTCCTCCTTGCCCAGTAACAGCTCAGCCAATGGAAGAGTACTTCAACTAAGCCAATGAAAAGTCACTATATTCAAACTTTCAATTTTCTCCAATTGACTCTTTATTTACAACAGTCCCTCCCAAGTCCATGCAAGAGTGTTCCTCTCCTTTGTTTCTCTGGACTTCCCTGTGGTATGACATTAGGCTGCATGTCCTGAATTTCAGTTCTTTGTTTTCCCCAAGTAAACCCACTTTGCTGGAGAACTATCTGGCTGTCTATTTTTTAAGGTCATCAGGGGGAATGACCATGAATGACTATGAATGTTTTCTAGTTCATCATCCTTTTATTGTCTTCCCAACTTGACTACTCTTCACCTGACAACACTACTTTGGACCATTTTTTTGTAATGTTGTTTGGCAAACAGTGGCATCTGTGTTAGCAGGAAAGAAGGAGGAAAATAAAAAGAAAATCCCAAATGATGTTTATGGGGAATATGCAAAATGCTTGTAGACCCTGGTTCATCTATTCACATGCAAGGAGTATTTGGTTAGCACAAAACTCCAGGGACAAATTAGCAAGTTCAATGTTGAGTGTGCTAAGTCTGTGATTTTTATATGGCAGCAATTGGATATGTTCAGTAAGTAGTTGATTAAAGGAATCTCAGTCTCAGAAGTGAAATCCAAGTTGGCAATGTGGATTTGGGAGTTACTAGATAGAAATTAAAATCACAGGAGCAGCTGAAGTCAACAGGGTAAATTATATATGCTAAAAATAAACAAAGCCAGAAATCAAAATCTTGGAGAACAAGAACATGAACAAAGAGGAAATTGTGAGACATAATTGTAGGGATAGAGGAAGAAAAAACGAAAACAGGAAAAGAGAAGAACTTGAGTTCTTATCAAAAATTTATTTTTACATCATGGGTTTATACATATTCTCTTTAGAAGGGTCCTAAGCCACAGATGTTAATTTTATTTAAGGGTTTTATTCATTTATTTGTAGACTGAGGGGGAGGGAGGTATGAAAAGAGGGAGAACACTGATGTATGAGAGAAACATCACTCGGTTGCCTCTTGCACGTCCCCAGCCAGAAACCCGCACATATGTCCTGTCTGGGAATTGGACAGGTGACCTTTAGGTTTGGGAGGCTCTGCCAAACCCAATGAACCACACCAGCCTGGGCAGCCATAGATGTTAACTGACAGTTAATTAGTTAGGATAATTTGATTTCCACTGGAGATAGGTAAATTAAAATTTATTATAAAGACACAGGCAAACCATAACAACCCATGTTAGGAATGAGACCAGAAAAACATACACACGCAATTAAAGAAAAAGTTTTTTTCCATTTCTCATTCCTGCTTTTCTTGTTCTATGCGCATCTGCCTCACTGTTGTGACTCTGACTTGCTTGGCTTCCAAGTCCCTTAGTGATAAATTGCAAAAGGCAGCCCTAGAGTTAACAACTTCCTTCATTCAAGGGCATCAAACTGATTGAGGAGACTTCGTTCAAATATAAAAATGGATGGGTTCACTAATTCAGCTGGTGCCAGGTGCCTGCTACAGACCTCATCAACAATGTCAAGGGAGGTCATCGTTTTGTATGTACATAGATAGTCACAGATACTTCTTCATAAAGAAGCCTCTCAATAGAATTGAATTGCAGAGAATTATTCCTGGAAAGCTTGGGTGCTTGGGAAAGCTTGGAAAGATAAAACTGTAGATAACCATGAATCATTGAGTAGTGAAAGGGTAATAGAAAATAAAATGTTTTGAGACACAGGTATCCTTTAATCACCACACCTGTTTTGTTCTTTATTACAGATAGTAAGGATTTGAAAAGAGAGCCTGGAGAGTGAAGGTCATTTTGTTACCTAAATATATATGATATTTGAATTTTAGATACAAAATAGGAAGACTGTAAATAACACAGGCTTATTTTGGAATGTATTCAAATATATCCAGCAACCAAGCATTTGGGTAGCAAGAGATTCCTACAGTGACATTGACACTAATATGGCAACCAGCACAAATCTATTTCCTTTGAAATAATAATCTGTAATGCAATATATTCTAACTTATTGACCTCAGGATCCTGTGAAGCCTAAAAATTATTGCTTAACAGTTTACCAACTATTGTATCTCTATTATACAGCAGGAGTGTTCTACATGTGTAGAACACATTTTATCACATAGCATTTTAAAAAGACAGGTACATGGGTGGAGGTTTAATAAAAGTAATTTTTATTGCTTCATGAACTTTATGTTTTGTGGCACTATGTACTGTTATTAACCATATTCTATATTAAAACAGAAATTATATATGTATATTCCTTGATTCACACAATAAATCTCTACTATGGTAACATTAATATTTTAATAATATAATTCTATCTTGGAAAATAAAAATAAATAGAACACTAAAACTATTTTGTGTTTTTTTCAAATTTCTTTAATGTTAGGCTTTTTGGAAGATATTTGGATTCTCATATGACATTCAATATGTCATTATATTTTGTGCTGGTTGAGGTATATGAAGAAACATATAGTTGAAAATGTTTAAATAATTGAAAATAGATTTAGGGAGTACTTGAATGTAATTTAAAAGGTTAGTAATATTTTAATAGCCTTTTCAGATAAATGTAAATATTTCTTATTTGATACCATACAAACAAGTTATAGTAGAATCTCAGATCATGTTACAAAAGAAGTTTTATTAAAATGGCCCTCATGCATTCACATTGTGTTATTTGCCCAGCATGATTTTGTAATATTATCAATGCTGATTTGGAAAGCAAAGGTTTGCAGTGATGCGTATCTTCCAGATGTTCTTAGATTTTAATACAGAATGTGGAAAATTACTTTTGTTGCTATCCCTACCCATTTTTCAGCAAATTCTTGAAGTAATGGCAAGCAGTAAGTCTCAGAGTGACAGTTACAAGTTTTATAAAACTCTAACTTTTTCTTAAAATACCAGATTTTATCATTAGCCATAAAATTTTTAGTTGTTTTCCTTGAAGTGACAGGATTACTTGGCTCTTTTGTGAGAAAACATTTGCCAAGTACCCAAGTCTGAGTAACCATTGACTGGTAGGCATTCTTTCAAGTTAGATTGATTTCCCATTGCAAAAGAAGTGGTTAGTTCAGCTAGCAACTCAATTGCCCATTTGCTATTCCTTAAGACACTGTTCATATTTCAGTGCCTGGCAAAAACATTTTATGTATACCTTCCATTTCATTACAAAAATTTTAAATGACATATTTAGGAATAGAGATTTGGTATAATTAATGTTTTAATTTTTTTATCACGATATTCCTATGTGAAATTTGTTTGTTTGCTCTTTAAAAAAAAATATGAGTGTGTGAAAGTGAAAAGTGACAACAGAGTGGTAACATAGTTTCGATTCACACCTTTCCCCTGACCAGTTCATTTTCCACCATCACTTCACTCAGAGAAAAGAGGTGGTAACATTTTAGTATGTGACAAAAATTGTTTTGACCTTATGGAGCCCTGAAAACATCTCAGAGACACACAAGAATGTTTTGGTCACACTAAAAAGACTCACTGAAATGTAACGTAGACGAGGTAAGAATATTAAATACAGACCCAAGAAACCAAAGAAACATGTGCATGTCTTTTTTTCTTTATATGCAAAATAAACAGAGTATATCTAGGTAAAAACTTATCTTAAGGCAAAGTAATAGAAAACACGACTTTACTAGGTGCCTTTCAAGTATAACATTGTTGTCTAAAAGCAGGGATAAAAGCAAATAGCTTTTAAGAAATGAAAATAAAACAGGCCACGATGATATATTGTTTTTTCCTATTATCTTGCTTTTATGACATTTAGTAATGCTAAATGTTTCCATGTTTCTCTGACTTCTCTATTCTTTTGAATGTGTTGAACATTCCTTCATCTAGAACTGGTATTACATATCATTTATTACTGTCAAAGTTACATAGAAAAGCTATTTAGACATCTTAGCCACAGCTGGCTAATCGTCTCTTAAATGTTATCTTTCCTTGATCCTTTTAAAAGTAAATTATTAATCCATTTTCTACTCTATTTCTTATATTAACCAAAATACCCAGCTGCATTAAAATGTGTTCAGAGAGCTTATGATGACCAATAACATTAATAGAGTCTAGCTATAAAAAGAAACTTGGGTGTGCATATATCCAGCACATACACATATGTGTTTGTGCATTGAGACTAGTTAAAAGGTTTTCTGCCCACATTATTTGTGTCTTGTTGTAAATTGTATCTACAGAGCATAGGTTACTTAGAGAGGAAAGGAAATGGTGTTTCGTGATTTTTTTCACACATCTATTTTTACATGATTAACATATACGGTTGGCCCTGAAACAACATGTGGGTTAGGGGTACCAACTCTCAGGCAGTGCAAAATCCATGCAAAAACTTTGAATCTCTGCAAACTTAGTTGTCCCTAGGTATCTACAGGGGATTGGCTCCAGGACCTCATATGGGCACCAAAGTCTGGGATGCTCAAGTTCTCTATAAGAAATGGCATCGCCCAATGCAAAAAGTTGGGCCTCTGAATCTGCAGACTCTCAACCACGAATTGAAACAGTACAGGTATTAATTGAAAAAATATCACATATGAATGGGCCCATGCAGTTCAAATCCATTTTTTTCAAGGATCAATTATATAATTTTTTGATATTTTAAGCATCCACCTATATTATTCATGGTTTTCTACACAAACATAACCAATAGGAGATACACACATATGCACACACATACACTGAGGGGGAGATTTTAAAGAATTGTCTTGCTGCCCTGGCTGGTGTGGCTCAGTGGATTGAATGCTGGCTTACAAACCAAAGGGTCGCCAGTTCAACTCCCAGTCTAAGGCACATGCCTGGATTGCAGGCCAGGTCACCAGTAGCAAGGGCACAAGAGTCAACCATGCATTGATATGTCTCTCCTCCCTCCCTTACCCTCTCTCTAAAAATAAACGCATAAAATCTTTTTTTTTAGGAAAAAAAAGAATTGTCTTGTATGACTGTGAAGGCTGGTGACTTGGAAATTTGTAGGGCAGGCCAGAAGCCTGGACACTCAGCCAGCACTTGATGCTGCCCTATCGAGGCAATTTCTTCCCTGGGAAAACTCAGTGTTCTGCTCTTAAGGCCCTCACCCAATTGGATGAGGCTCATCCACACTATAGAGATAATCCTTTTTACTTAAAGTCAACTGATTTTAGATGTTAACCCATCTACAAAATATTTTCACAGCAACATCTAATTAGGTAACTTGGTACTGTTGTCTAGTCAAGTGGACACATAAAACTAATTACCAGCCATTAATAAGATCCATGCTAGTCTGGAGTTTCACTCAATTGAGTTTCTTAACTGTTATCTCTACATTCCAATTGTACCTTTTAATCAAGGGCAAGGACTAAAACTAGATTTTGAGATAATTGTAGCCCATGGGGAATACAATAGGGCCCAATTTGAGTTATGGTCTGTTTGGTTTTATTTTGAGAAAGAGGACTTGTGCTGTCAAAACTCTATCTCACATTAGGCTATGGAGACATTCTAAAGATTAATTTCTAAATTTCTGTCCTCACAGTACCTTGTACTGGTTAGATAGAGTTTTAATGAATCCCTCAGGGTATTGGAATAATTTCATCAAACAAATTTTAGTAAGTAGAGTGATGGCAGCCCAGCTAGAGAGATTCCTTGATGGGGGGATGAGGAGCAAAGTAGCACAGCAAGGCACATTACGTTATCTGCTAATAATGGCCCATTGATGCTTTTCCACCCTTGCAGGAGTTCTCTGCTTAGTTTTCTCTTATTGTTAATCCCAGAAAGTGTGCAGTTCCCAGCTGAAATAATTCTCTTCCTGTGGGAAACAAATCACCTCATAAAGAGCCTGCCTGGAAATCTCATTCGTGTTTTTCTTGCTGGTCTTAGCTTGATTATGTACTCAGCTCTCTCCATTGACACTCAGTCCTCACAAAGATGGTAACTGCTCTGTTTGCAGCCACCGAGTATTTACAGTTTTGTTCTTATTATTAGAAGTGAACCACTGAAGCTTTGCAATGTTAAAACATACTTTCTTTGGTTACCAAGTAACAGAAAGAAACAGTATTAATGACCTAACAAAAATTGCCCATTAATTTGGACAAACCACTCAGGAGGCATAAATCAGCACTTTGAGCACAATATATTATAGAGAAGACATAATATCTGCATAAAATAACATAAATAAAATGATTTATTTTAATTGCTTGTTATTAAATCATGTCTACAGAACTGATTGTAAAGGTACTGATTTTAACATAATTATTAAATTATGTTCTAAAAGTAGAAATAGTTGTTCAAGGCCATAAGGTAACATAATTTAAAGAATGAAAAATGTCAGTTAATCAAAATTTGCCATAATTTAAGGTTCTGAATTATTTTTTTGGTTCAAAACAATGTCATGATTCCATCCCTTCAAAATTTACTAAGAAGTAAAGTTTCCTGAACTCATACAGGTACCTCATAAGAATTCTCTTAGTTCATATGATAATACTCTGAACTGAAGAAAAATTAAATTGGCAGCCCAGAGTTACTTAGACTCTCATCAGTGAGTATGCAAACATCAGCTGGGGCACCTGGTATGAATGCAGACACGGGGTTCATGATTTTACCCATGGTGGCTTGTTGAGAAACAATGTGCCCAGAATTGACACCAAAAATTATCCCCTGAAGTTCAGAAATATAATTTAATCTATGCCATGAAATTATGGTTATTGCTTGTTTGTGGTAAATGAGCTGTCATAGTTTACATCACATTATCAAACATATTTTATATTTTATTACATTATATTCCATATCAAAGCAAACTAAATGTTTATCAAGTCAGATTATATAAATTATTTTATAATTGAAATAAATCTAATACTAATATGATTTGAATAAATTAATGTAGCGGACAGCCATTGACTACTTTTTTTCCCACTGTTTTTTGAACAAATTTTATGCATTTTCTGTTGTTATTTATAGCCTTATTACATCGCACACAAGTTGGAAAGGCTATCTGCTGCTTAGGATCTAGGAGTTTATATTAAAGAATTATAAAAACTTCTTCATAATCTTTTCCCATTTACAAGTTTGAAGGATCACTAATTTTATACTTGGCATTATTAAACTCAAGACCAGGTTTAGTTTAAAAATCATAAAAGTGACTTCTTTTTCTAAAAGTTTTGAAGTGCTGCTTTCTCAAACGAATGTCCAATTTTCCTAGCATTATTTAAATAGAGACAATTTTTTCCACATGGAATTGTCTTTATACCTTCATTCAATCAATTGGCTATATTTGTGTCAGTCATTTTGTAGTGCCCTGCGTTCTGTTTTATTGCTCTACCCATTCACTCTTCGATCGACATTCTATTGCCTTAATTACAGTGGCAGTTGAGAAAAATGTGCGTGCTGTTCTTGGTTGGAGTGTTCTATAGTGATAGATTAGGTCAAGTTGAAGAACAATCTTCTCAGATCACTTATGTCCTTATTGATTTTCAGATTACTTTTTATCTGTTATTGAAAAACAGTGTTGAAGTCTCTGGTTATATTTGTACATTTATTTATTCTTTTAGATTTATCCTTTTTTTTTGGCCTCATGTATCTGAAAGCCCAGCTGCTAAGTATACAATTAGGATTTCTGCTTAGAGAATCAACCCCTTTATAGTTATACGATGTCACTGTTTATTCTTAATAAAATTTTAGTTGTGAGGACTTCTCTTCCTAAAATTAGAAAAACTACACCAGCATTTTTAGGTTATTGTTTATATGTTATTTTTTTGTCCATTACTTTACTTTTAACCTGTCTGAATTATTATATTTGAAGTGAGTTACTTATAGGCTATATATAGTTGTGTCTTGCATTTTCATCTAATTTAATAATCTCAATCTTTTAACAGTGTTGACAACATCAGTTAAAGGTTTTATTGACATGGTTAGACAGAAGGCTAGCTTTTTGCTAACTGTTTTTATATTTGTTCCATTTGTTTTTTCTTTTTTGTCTTCTCCAAGTTTAACTGAATCTTTTTTATTATATTTTATCTTTTGTCCTGAGTAGTACATTATACCTCTTTGTAAACTGTGAATGGTTGTTACACTTGACTTTATAATGTACATTTTATAATAATCTGAATTTATATTCAAATAATATTATACAACATTATAGTTAATATAGGAATTGTATAATAGTATATTCCCATTCCATCCACTAATCCTTTTGCTATCGATGGCATATCTTTCACTTCTATATGTGTTATAAACACACAATACATTAAATTAACCATAACTCAAATCAGACCATAACTAAAAAATTAACAAAAATTGTTAATTTTTGTTGTAGAAAATTTATCTTTTTGATCAATTAAAATGAAAAAGATAGTTTATCTTCATTCAATCCATTTATGGCACTCTTCATATTTTTATGCAGATCTAATTTGTGACTATCTTATATTCCTTCTGTCTGAAATATTCTTCATATTTAAAGGTTCTGTTCATTGGATACAGAATTAATTCTTTTAGCAACTTAAAAATGTAGCTCTACTGTCTTCTTGTCTACATGAATTCTGATGAGAATATTTATCCTTGTGTTTCTGCATGTAATGTATCTTTCTACTTTTTTGATCTATTGTTTGATTTCCATCACTAGTTTTTGGAAAATCTTGACCATTATCTCTTCAAAATGTCTGCATTTTTCATTCTTATCCTTCTGGGTTTAAAGTATACATAGTTATATAATTTTCTATCATCCCATAGATTTTGTATTTCTGTTTTTTATTTTTAACATATTTCTTTTTCATTCTGTTTAGGTAATTTCTATTGACTTATAAGTTTACTGTTTTCTCTTCAACTGTGTAGTTTACTGACAATCTCACTAGAGGAATTCTTCATCTCAGTTACTGTGTTTTTTTATATCTACAGTAGCATATTCATTTGATTCATTCATATAGTTGCCATCTTTCTGTTTACATCACATATCCAATCTTGCATGTTATTTACCTTTTCCATGTTAATCTTTAACATAGTAATCATCATATAAAATTCCCTGCCTAATGTTGAAATATCTGTGTCATATTTGAATTTGGTCAGATGGTAGCTTTGTCTCTTTGAACTGTTTTTTTATTGCCTTGTATTTCCTGTAATCTTTCATTGAAAACCTAACTTGTTCATTAAGATAATGGTAATTTCTTTATATTTGATTGATATATATTATATTCCATTTACTTCTAAGTAATAAATGTATAATTTTAAAATGAAACACTTGATAGCTCTGATTACTGTAAGTATAAATAAGAAATTTATTTGTTTTTTCCTAATTATTTTGCAAATATTTTGTAAAATGTTTTTTCACTTTTTAAGTAGTGGCCATCACATGCTGTAATTGCTTCAAATGAGCTTTAAAGATACATAAATACTTATAATGTTCATCTAAAGATCTTTTCTGCTCATAATTGCTTATTTCATTATTATCAATTCATGATCTATTTATTAACTTAGCCAGACTGTACAACCTAGAGTGGAAAGTGTTTTGTTGTTATTTTACTTTTAGACAATTAAAAAGTTTATTGATGTTTTAGACAGATTTTTAATAATATAAAATATTTAGAATCACCACATATAATTGTATCAGACCCAAGATAAATTAGCTTTCTCTGGCAACCTGTAAACTAATTAATCAACATAGCAAGCATGGAAATTTATATACTACATCAGGTTTGAGTAAGTACTACCATGTTTTTACTTGAAAGCTATAGCATATGGCTGAAGTTTTGAAAAAATGCCTATTGTAATAAATTATGTATAATAGTGAATTTCTTGTGCTTAGTTCAACAAAGGTAGAGTGGTACAGAATTATGACCCAAAGTACATGAAGTGTTTCTTTTAATATATATTACATGAAAATTTTACTTTTCATTTCCTGTGAATATCAATGACTGTTTTAGAGTGTAAGCTGACCAAAATTGCAAAGAACATGAATCTTAACTCAGAATATCACTATTAATTTTCTGCATTTTCACCTTCATTTTATCCCATGATTCTATAATAGCTTCTTAATGGATGCCTGCTAATCTCAACTCTTTTACTTCCGTTCCATCCCTATCCATTTGATTATATTCCTTATGCTCTTTTTACCATTCAAATTTAGCTTTTAGTCACTTCCCTTATGGTTTTGATGTGTGTGAGGCAAGTTAATCTGATAAATTAATTTGTGCTGAGGCGTCAGTTGCTCTGCTGAATTTATAAGAGTCTTCAAAGGAATAATTAATATGCATGTCTTGGTCATTGTCTTCCTTTGGCAAAGTCTTCTCATCTCTTAGAAAGAATATGGTTTTTCAGTCTTCTTATTTTTCTTATTCCACTGTTACATATGATCATATTTGCTCATTGGTTTAACATAATCTATATGGAGGTGATATTTCTTAAGAGTCTGGATAGTAAATATAAATTAAATAATTTAAGTTTAATTTAATATCAATGGCAATATTTGGGAAAATGTGAAGAAACAATATATGTTTATAAGTGAAATTATTTAGTTTCTCTCATAATGTAGATCATAACAAAGCTTGATGGAGTTATTGAATATATGTACTATTTTTACTTTCTTTTATCAAATATACAATGGAATATTAATAAAGATCACAAGGGAGGCAATATAAGGATAAACTTATGGTCATTATTGTAATAGTGTCTTGCTTATACAGACCTAAATGTACAGAGAAAGCTAGTTTCATCACTTTCTCACCTAAGTATCTTTTCTAGAAGCATAATTGGTGGATACCTAAATAACACTTTGTGATTCTGAATGGCATCGCGAGTGTTTGTTATTTTACCAACTGCTGGGTGACTATATATTAGTCACCTAGGTTTTCTCTTTTTTTTTTTATTAATGCTTACCAAATTTGAAAGGTATAATTTCTAAATTGATGTAGGTGGTATGAATTGATTTTAGCTAAACTGGTCTAAATTGACATGTATTTTTTCAATGAAAGATCATCTGGCCATGTTGCAAGTGAAACTAATGTTTGAAGACTAAAGTTTAAACTAATGTTTAAAAATTTAGCCATGTATATTATAACTTGTAAAAGGTTTAGGAGAATTTTAAGGGACATTTGAATACTGCTTTTGCCCTTGAAAACCTAACTCTTAAGGAAGATACTAATCCACAGGTCTAGAAAATATACATAGAAAGGAAGTTAAAGCAAAGTTTCCAAACTTTGATGATGAAACACTATGTTCTCAAAATATTTGCAATTAATTTTTCTCATAATTAGTTCTATATAGAACACAATAGGTTGAGAAATGTCCTGATAAATCATAATTACCCTGCAGATGGGATGTAGTCTTGCTCATTATTGTATCTCTGGTGTGTGGTTTAGTACCTTTAACATATTGATTTACATAATAAATAAATGCATCAATTTCCAGATAATTTTCAGTTCCAACTATAAATAAGAACAAATTATATGCCAATACGAAAAGATATTTTGAAAGTCATGCTTTTTACTCTGATTAAAGAAAACGTATTGCCATCTTTATCTTGAGCTTTAATGTAAACATTTAATGCTTCCTAATTTTGTTCACTGTAGATGTATGACATTATAAACATGTTTTGCACAACTACATATTTTTTTACTTATTCTTTCTAGTAGACTTATTTATATTTCCCCTCAGAATAATGTTTTAATTAAATCTGGGTTTAAATAATTAGACCGAATTTCTAAATTGTATCAGTGGCCAGCACCAGAACTTCTGTTCCTATTCCTTTCCTTTAGATTACATGCTCATTAAAATATATTCATTTTTCCAGGTATAAAACTGAAAAAAATGAGTGATTTTACCTGTGCACTACTGTATATTTTCTGCCCCGTCTAAAGTCTTCCATTATATTCTCATGTCATGTAGCACATAGGGGCAGCAATATTTTGAACATGAGCCTAATCTTCTAAAAACAATAATGACTGTGTCGACTGGATAGCTCAGTTAGTTAGAGCATCATTCCAATATAGCAAGGTTACAGGTTCCATCTCCGATCAGGGCACAGACACGAATTAACCAGTGAATGCATAAATAAGTGGAAAAATGAATTGATATCTGTCTGTCTCTCTCTCGCTGTTCCTTCCTCTCAAATCAATAAAAAAATAATAATAATGTTTACATACCTATGTCCCTTCTACAGTCTCAATGGGTATCAAGAAAATATTCATCTTCAATATTCAGCAGATTCTAGACATTAAAACAAGTTCTTTTGGAAGTGAATATGTATAGGTAATAGAGATTTAGTTTTGTCCCTCAGAGTTGTCAATTAAGTTTATTAGTCCTAGATCAACTGTTCTTTCAATTGCTTCCTTTAAACAATGATTTGGATGAAAGGGACTTTCTTTTTAATTTAAGTATATTTTATTGATTATGCTATTACAGTTGTTCCATTTGTTTCCACCCCTTTCCTCTCCTCTGCCCTGAACCCCCTTTTCCACCAGCATTCCCTCCCCCTTTAGTTCATGTCCATGGGTTGTACATGTAAGTTCTTTGGCTTCTCCATTTCCTATGCTATTCATAACCTCCCCCTGTCTATTTTGTAGCTAACATTTGTGCTTCTTATTCCCTGTACCTTTTCTTCCATTCTTCCTTCCTCCCCTCCCCACTGATAACTCTCCATGTGATCTCCATTTCTGTGATTCTGTTTCTGTTTTAGTTGTTTGCTTAGTTTGTTTTTGTTTTGTTTTTTAGGTTCATTTGTTGATAGTTGTGAGTTTGTTGTCATTTTACTGTTCATAGTTTTGATCTTCTTCTTTTTCTTAGATAAGCCCCTTTAACATTTCATATAAGTGCTTGATGATGATGAACTCCTTTAACTTGACCTTATTTGGGAAGCACTTTATCTGTCCTTGCATTCTAAATGATAGCTTTGCTGGGCAGAGTAATCTTGGATGTAGGCCCTTGCCTTTCATGACTTTGAATACTTCTTGCCAGCCCATTCTTGCCTGTCAGGTTTCTTTTGAGAAATCAACTGATAGTCTGATGGGAACTCCTTTGTAGGTAACTACTTCTTTTGTCTTGTTGTTTTGAAGATTCTCTTCTTATCTTTAATCTTGGGTAATATAATCATGATGTGCCTTGGTATGTGCTTGCTTGGGTCCAACTTCTTTGGGACTCTGATCTTCCTGGACTTCCTGGAAATCTATTTCCTTCACCAGATTGGGGAATTTCTCCTTCATTATTTTTTCGAATAAGTTTTCAATTTCTTGCTTTTGTTGCTCTCCTTCTGGTACCCCTATGATTTGGATGTTGGAATGTTTAAAGTTGTCCCAGATGTTCCTAAGCCTTTACTCATTTTTCTGAATTCTTATTTCTTCATTCTGTTCTGGTTGAACATTTGTTTCCTCGTTCTGCTCCAAATTGCTCATTTGAGTCCTGGTTTCCTTCCCTTCACTGTTGGTTCCCTATATATATTTCTTTATTTCACTTTGCACAGCCTTCACTTTTTCCTCCCTTTTGCAACCATATTCAACCAATTCTGTGAGCATCCTGATTATCAGTGTTTTGAACTCTGTATCTGATAGGTTGGCTATTTTTTCATCACTTAGTTCTATTTTTGGAACTTTGATCTGTTCTTTCATTTGGGCCATATTTTTTTGTCTTGGTGCTCCCGTTATGTTGTAGGGGGCAGAGCCTTAGGTATTCACCAGGGCGGGGCGACTCATGTGCTGCTTTTGGTACTGTATGTAGAGGAGGAGCCCAAGAGTGAACAATGCCACTGGCTTGGCTCTCAGCTGGCTTTCAGTCACTTCCCCCGCCACCTGTAAGCAAATTGGGTCCTTCTGGTGCTGATTCTCAGGTGGGTGGGTTTGTGTACATTCTAGGACCCTGAGGGCTCCTCCAACAAGCTGTTCTGCGAGACTGGGAGTTTCTCCTGCAACCACAACTCTCACAAGTTTCTCCATTCAGAGGTTATGAGGCTTTCCTTCCCCGCACTGGAACCCTGGGTTGCATGGTCTGTCTTGCTCCCTTATTGCTCTCCCAGTTTATTCACACCCAAATGTGGGACTACCAGCTGCCGTCTCACCTGCTCATCCTCTGGCCTCAGTCTTGCTGCGCCCTCTCCACCCCTGTTACCTGTCTTGGCTCCTCCTACCAGCCTGGATAAATGTTTCTTCTTTAACTCCTTGGTTGTCAGAATTCCCAGTTTAATTTTCTGGCAGTGCTGGTTGTATTTTTGTTTTTAAATTTGTTGTTGTCTTTGTTTTGTTTGTGTGAGGAAGCAAAGGGTATCTACCTAGGTCTCCACCTTGACTGGAAGTCCAGGGACTTTCTTTTATGAACAGTTATATAGTCAGAAGAAAGACTTTAGTCAACTATGTTCATATAATACTTTGTTGAAAAATATATCTTTTTAAAAATGTGCAGCTGTGGTTTTCAGCTCATACATCTGAACTAAAAAAATGGGATTATTGATTAGTCCAAGGCTATTTTAGAAAGAAGGAAATTGTTCGCTCTTTGGAAGTAATGATATTTATTTTTAATTTGTCAGTTCTTTTAACTAGGCTTTCTTCTATATTGAGATCTAATACTTTCCATCCCCACTAGTTCTACTAATTACACATCTCTCTTGTTCCATAATATCCAAAACCTTCTTAGGTATAAGCCCTGTTTTCTACGTGACAGTTCTCCCTAATTTGGGACTGAAATAAAGCCTCTTCTCTGTTCTCAGGGTTGTGGGTCTTCTATTTGTGGACAGAGTAACCTACTGTTATTTAATTATCCCCTTGCAGTTCTCAAAGTTATGTGCTCTTGCTGTGATGTTTTAGTCTGGAACAGGACTGATTGGGTTTAAATCCAGGCTCTACCCATTACACACTGGGTGATTTGCAGAGCTACTATATTAACTCTTTCCTTTTTTTAACCTTAGTTTTTCCCTCTGTACACTACCATCTTTAGAGTGATTATCAAAATACTATGAAGTTGTGAAGATTAATTTTTTAGCATGTATGAAACACTTTGAATGGAAATTAGCCAATAGCTTAATAATAATGATGATGATGATAATAATAATAATAATAATAATAATAACTTTTTTAGTAGATTTCTAGATGCTGCATATATAGATAGAAAGTCCCTGGTCACTCATATCATTTTATTCCATTAAATGCTATTTTGTCAATGTAGTCATGTTTGCAGCCCTTGATCTTAAATTTCAAACTGAGTTTTTTGCTTCATGGACAGAAAATGTGTGACAATTTAAAAAATAAAAATTGTGTATATGTATGTGTATGTCTATGGAGAAGACCCACAGCTTTAATTAGATTTTTCGTGAATCAAAAAATTTTAGAACATTGACATAGAGACCTTGTCTGGATTCAGTAAATAGGTTTCATTCCTAATTCCCCCTGCTTACCCCGCTCTCCTGAGTCAGCTGCATCACATTTATTTTAGCTATACTGTGACCTCAACTGTACTGAGATATATTAGCACACACACACATATTAATTGAAATCAAACACTCTCAGAAAATGTGTAAGATAACATCTATGTCAATAAAAGTGACAGAAAAAATTAGTCAATTACATGCCTGTCATAGCATATTTAATCTTATACTGTTCCACATGCCTCTATCCTTTTTTGATGTTATATTATTAAGAGCAAGTAGGACAACAGTTTAAAGAATTTATCTTATTACATGCACCTGATTAAGAATATCACTGTAATAACTGAGAATAAGCTTATGCTTTCATGTATTTAATTTGTATTGGTTGAATATGACTATGCATTTTTGTTTTGATTAAATAATTATTTACTTTACATTTCTTTATTTTAAAATTAAAATTATATTTTTGAAACAGAGCATGTTCATTGAAGGAAGTTTCTATGGATAAGTGTTCTCTTATGATAGATAATATATTTTCAGAGATGGTTCTATGTTCAGATGAATTTACTACATGGAAACAGTAACTAATATTATTTTCGTGTTTGAAAAGAATACTTCCTTATGTGCACAATATGTGAAGGATATAATAATCCTCATGCATAGGTTCTTCTTAGACTGTCAAAATATTAAATGGTTCTAAATAAATTTGTCACAAAATATGACAGTAGTTTAGGGAAATTCCAAGATACTCGGATGTTTTTAAAAGAAAGAGAGCTAAGCTCAATATAATGATATAAAGGCATCATTTAACAGAAGAGGGTGTAGGAGCACATGACCACAGGGACCCAAGTTTTCATGAAACTCCTAGGACTCTCTTCATTTCCAATTCCCTAGCTTTACATATAATGAACCTTGCCTAATACTGTGATTTAGATAAAGAGCATCAGATGGCTGTTGACTTAAGGAGTTTAGAAATTTGTTACAATGTTAGGTAGACACACTTGATGTAGTAACAAAGCACTAATTATTGTAATGGTTAGATGATGCTGAGCTAGGTGGGTTTCACTCAGGTTTTTTTTTACCAAATACTCCATGAACTCATACCTTTAAATAGAATAATGAAAAAGGGAGAGAAAGAATCATAAAACATTTGCATGTGGTTAAAATAATAGTTTCACTGACACTTCTATAGTTGTTAAAGAACAAAGTACCCTGTTTTAGAACATCTTTGAAAGAGCATCTGGAGAATTAATGGGGAGAGTAACTGATTTATTTCCTCTGGGAAAACCTACTGTCAGGGCTCCTCAAATCCTGAAATCCTAGTGGGGTCCAACAGAGATGGTGATCCCCACTAGGAAGCAAGGATAACTGGATAAGAATAGTTCTTGGTCAAAATCATGAGAGGTGACAGGTAAAGGAAGAAACAGAAACAGCTTACAGAAACGCAGTGGCAGAGACCTTAAGACAGTATATTCCCCAGTGTATGATGAAGGAGTGCCAGTGAGAGAAATATGGGAGATCCACAAGTAGGAAAAAAACAAACTAATATATAATCAGGTTTTTTTTTTTTTTAATGAAGGCATGTGGGAATTTCTTAGAAGGGTCTTCAAAATGAGAACTTTTGAAGTTCACAGGGTTAGGGGTCCACCCATATCAAAGTACAGATAAAATACATAGAGCTATGGGTTGCATGTCATAATAGGTTTTCAGGTTTTTCTAGGGAATATATCATACTGCTTCCTGACACAGAGATACAAACACAGGCCAGGTTTCTTGAGTTTTATGTCAGGGCCCTGATGGAGTTATATATATTTAATCTCCTGAGTTTTAACAATAATATTAAAATTCATCATCAAGTTGGCCATCAGTTTGTAAAAGCATTCAATTTCAAAAAAAATTTAAAAATACCAATGGCATCATATTATAGTTACAATAGGAAGCTTGGTAACCTCTTCCTCAAACCCTGTCCTAATTTGTAAAAATGAAAGAGAAAGGAAGTGCAAATATTCAAAGTCAAAGCTAAGATATCATTATACGATGCTTCTGGGAAGCTTTAAGGAACGACCTGGCAGAGCGGAGAGATTTGGTTGAGAGTTAGTTTTCCGTCGTGTAAGAGAAGTTAAAGATTTTTTTTTTAAATCTATCTGCTAAAGTATTGGGATTTCTTTAAGAAGAAGTTTATTTATTGAAGTCAGTCCTTTGGACTCCTCTTAAATCAATATTCCTTTAAGCAGATAGGCTTCGAACTTGAGAGGTCAAAAAAGAGCCAGAGGGGGCCCAAGGAGAAAAGGATGCCCATGATTTAGGCTCATAGTTCATGCAGCAGCAGCCATAGCAATGGACACATCTCAGGGGACCAGAAAGGCCTAGACTGGGAGCATTCATGCAGTGTCTGGCCTTAGCTAGTTTGCACATATGTTTCTTGAGTGTTTAGAATGGGAAATCTGTGGCAATAGTGGATTTGGAGGGTTTTTTTAATGTTGGTTATTCTCGTTATGTTTATGGCTAGTAAGTAACTAGTAGGCGACAGTATGCCAATGCAACATGTATACCCAAAGGCTGACTCTGACCCGTATGCCAACCAACATGCAGAGCCATTGGTTAGCTTTTTCCTGGTTTGATATTTCAATGGGATATCTGAATATTTTTAAGACCAGCTAAGAAGACACTCTGCAACAAAATGAAGTGAGAATATAATGCATTAATTTAGTGAAAAATTCTATGCCAAAAAATACAAAATGCATACTCTGGTCTATCAATTATTGCCTGTTAATAGTGACTATTTATCATTCTAACATTTTTGTCCCAGTTTGAATGCTATGCTTATTGGTATTCTGACATAAAACTTTCATTTTCTTTATGCTAAATCAGCATTTAAGATTTATATCTTGCTCCTTTGAGGAGAAAGAATAACATATACTGAATCTTATAAAATTTTTCCAAACTGGATAGATTTACAAAGGTGCCTTAGGCTTTTTGTTTAACTTTATTTTCAAGTTCTGTGACTGATAAAAAAAATCTCTGATATTTCATTGCCTTACCATTTTATGCCCAGTGTGGTGGGTTAGTTCCCCATTGTGGAAAGAGGGTAACAAGAAGGTGGTAACAAATTATAAGTGGCTTTATGTTTACCTTCCAATAAATAATTATTAATAATCATATTGACAGAAAATTACTTCTCAGAACTCATAATTTTTTCAGAACCAGTTTGTGTTCCCATAATTCCTAATCAATTAATAGGGTAACACCCCTCACCAAATGCTGACATTAACACTCTTGTCATATCCTTTACCTTAGCCTCTACCTCCAAGAAATCACCATACCTCATCAATTCCATGTCCAAAGTGCTCCTCAAAGCCCTTTTCTCTCCCCATCCTCTTTATTTCAGGATTTTGTCTTTTTTAACTTGACCACTGAAGTAAAAATACCTTATTAGTCATTATTCAGCACTCTAGACTTTCTGCCCTCCTGTCAGTTCATCACAGATTTATCATACGATCTTAATAACATTTCCCATCCCCCTATCCCTCACCCGCCCCTAAAATAACAATGCTATTTTGCTGCCTGTGGGCAAGTCCAAGCTCTTTGGAAAGGTATTCTAAAGCTCTCAACAGATTCTGATGATCTTTTCCACCCTTTACCTCATACTTAACTGATATAGTTAAGCTTTGCTTGGTTAATGACCCTTCCCTGAAAGTAATATGCCAAATATTCACTGGAAATTTCTGTGAGAATACAAATAGCTTAATATTCATGAAGTGATTTTTGAAACAAGGAAAGAAAGAAAAAAGGGAAACAAGTGTTGGGTTAGAACAGAGTTTTAATGTAACATTTCTGAATTGGTTTACAGAACGGTTGTAATTTTATGAATAAAACAAGAGAAAAATAGGAGTTTGATATATAGAACATAATCTATTTTTAAAACAAAGTAGGATAGTATATGCACATCTTCCTGATTTTAGTAAGTTGCAGCTGTCTATAAAGTAAAATTTAGTTCCACTTAAAAAGATTGAGTATTTTGCAATCAAAGCTATTCCTTGGACTTTACTAAACATTCTGGTTGTCTTTGGCGTCTTTCACTTTGTGAATGAAGAACTTTGTTCTCGCTGGTCTGGGAATAGTTTTTACTGGTGATGTTTCCCCTTGGCTGGGAAACAGATTAAGGGCCTCTCTTCCTGGCAGATCCTTCTTTCTATTGGATGGAACTGTTGAACTTACTTAAAAGGAGACTTTTATTTATTCTGGCTGTTCAAATTCATCTTGTAGATGTCTATAAATTTGAAAATTAGAGGAAATAAAAAAAACAGAGTTTCTAAATGTACACCTACAAATGGGTTATCTTAAATATAACCTGGAGAAAATAGAACAAAAAATAATAATGATATTTTAACAGTGAGACCGCACACAGGAGGAATTTATAACTACAAAAGCTCTATTTTATCAAAGAAATATGCGTGTACATTTATTTTTAGTCATCAGCTTTCCTGGTTTTTCACTTTGAATTTCTTTCATCCTCAGAAGAAACAAAGCCATGTGGTTTACCATAACTGTTTGCTGATTTTCCTTGAATGCACGCAATATCTTTCAACTAACTAGAGCTATTTGAAATAATTATGAGAAAAAGAGAAGCATAGTTTCTTCTAACTGTGAAGTGTTTTATATTCGCTTGTTGAGAAGCTCAGTTTTTCTGCTCCTGGAAAATAAGTTTTAAAACACTATAAACTTTTTTATTCTAGTGGGTATTTCCTGTTGTCCTGCTGGCAACCAGCACGTCGGAGACAGCCACATTGGTAACGCTGACGAGGTGCAAACGTTTGCCAAAGAAAAATGCAATGGACCGAAATGGAACCTCTTTGCACATGCATTTTCTGGGCCTTTCTTAGACTCTATAACTGAAAAGACAGGTAACCCCTGTGTAATCTATGAAAATGAAAACACATCCCTTTCTTACACAACTTTTAAAGCAGGATGATATTTTTTTAAAAACATAATTCAAGTGCTATAGGGGAGGCTTGAAAGCTGTTCTTTCCAGCTTTATTTACCATCTGTGCATCGGTTTGGAATCAGCAATGTTTATTTTGTCTCTGCACCAATAACAATTGATCAAATATGCAATCAATCACCACTAATTGGAAGCAAATTTGAAAGCACAGTTTCAGGGTGTTCATTCTGTTTTCCACAGGAATGATAACAATATTATTTGAAATTTTGAGTCTTTTTCTTCTGTAGGGAAAGGCCCGGAAAAAGCATTGTTACTATTTTTCTTCCATAAATGACATCATGAAAAATTATTGGTAATACAGTAGTTTCCTTTGGTCTTTAAAGGAACATAATTCATGGACAGATTATCTGACCTTGAGTTGTGGCTTCTATATTTTTATTTATGTGACAAAAAATTGAGTTTATTTTAAAGTTTTCCTTTTTTTTTTATTATAGGATTTTTGTCCAAAGTGACTTGATATTCTTGTTCAGGAGACTTTTCATTATTATCATTATCTAGTAACATATAATAGATATTTATTAATTAAGCACATTTGATATTGTGATGCTTTGTATAACCTTATAATAATCAAATTAAGTTTCTTTACAGTATTGAATTTCTGCTAAGGATTACTCACTTAACCTCAGAATTTCTTTTTTCCCCATCAATCATCCCCTCCCCTAAGTAGAAAAAAATTAGCAGTAAAATGTCACACTTCTTAAAAAATAAAAAGGTCTCATCCCTATATGAACCAAATGATGTTTTACTTCCTGAATTTGTGCCCTTTCAATAGGAAATTGTGTTAGGGTAGGAACTCTGTCTCCTCTAATAGCTCTGCTAAAGCCAAGTACCTGTCATCACTCCACAAATAAATAAATGATAATAATGGTGAAAAATGAAATATTAAAACCAAACTTTTTCGCTAATTCACTCTTCATTTCTCTAATATGTGGTATAATTTTCATTAGACTATTTATAACTAAAATCGTGGTCTTCGTATGGGAGAAATTGCTATTCTGTTTTGCTTGTCCATTGCACCCATTCATCATGCCTTCAGTCCAGTGCCAAAAGGAGCTCTCAGAATTCTGGCTATAAATGGCCGACTGAGAATATTAAACCCTGCTCCACCCAATATATCACTAAAGAAAGAACTATATTTACCCTATCTTATTACATTTTTAGTTTATGGGAATTAAGGCAGTTATAAACATTAGTTGAAAATGTTGGCAAGCAAATAGCAGAGTGAGGAAAGGCAGAGGAGATGGAAGAACAAGGAAGTAGACAGACTCTTAGTTAGGTTTTGGCATAACTACCACGTCCATGGGAAAGCTAGTGAATTTTCTAGTTCAAGAAATTGATATTCCTTTGAGGGCCTGCATTATTCACATTCACTATCATTGTTGTGTGTGGACACAAGAGAATTACCTCCATCTTTTGCTGAGCACTTACACCTTCTGGATTAATTGTCCTTTAGGGTTTGTGTTTTAAGTAGATATTGTGTGATTCAGGCTGTATTCTCTTCTAAATATTAGGGGAATTAATCACAGGACTCCAATTCATTTGCAATCATAATAACTTTTGCCCTTGAAAGTGCTATTGATCTGATTGAGTTCCATAGTGTGTGTTAGAGAGCTGACAACAGTGGTATGAGGAAATCCTGGAGTGATCAACTTCCCTAATGACTTCAGAAAATGCTGCATTTCTTGGGCTATTCTACTGACAAACATTCACCCCCTAATCAACCTCCAACATAGACACATAATTTTAGGTCGCAAAGTTAGTCTCCAAAGCCACTTTTCTGAAATGTATTTTTTAAAATCTCCCTCCGCCACCATGATTTTATCCCCTCTCCAAAGGGGAAAGAGTGATTGTTGTGTGTGGTTGCACTTCTTCTATTATTAACACACTTTCTTACGCACAGGCCTGGGACTCCAGTGTCTGTAATTGTGACCATGTCTCTTTTCAGTATCTGCTTGACCTAAAGGTGGTCGTCTCTTAGAAAATCAGAATGTTAGGCTGACAGCTTTCAAGCTTTGAACAGTCAGAGCATCTGTCACTCTAATAGCAAAACCAAGAGTTATATACTGTGCAGGCTGCCACGTTTCCAGTCATGCAGACGGAATTGATCTAAGAAAATCAGGCAGAAAGAAGAGATAACAGATGGAAAGAACAAAGTTTTAGAAGTTTCAGTTAGCCACAGAACCTAAGTAAATAGTAGCAGTTGTTTGAAATTCTGTCATCCTACCAATATAATTTCCTACACACTCAAACTGCTTTACATTGGGTTCCAGTTGTTTGCATTACAGTCTAATGCAACTTCTTTGACTTCTAGTGACAAAGGAATATCTTCCAGTTACCTTCAAATATTAATGCTTGTTTCCCAAAGTCTGTTCTACTCTTACTTTTTCTTAAAAAGTTTCCCCTTTCAAAAGAAGAATGTACCTTGCTAGAACTAAGCTACAGAGATATTTCATATTTCCTATCTGTGCAGAAATAGTAATTAATACTTTGCTTATTCACAATCAATATTTCAACTCATGCAATTCACCTTATCTCTTAGTCACCAGAAATGCTTTATTACTAAAAAATGAGGCCTAGCAGTGTGCTCCCAGCAACTCCATAAACATATAAAGAGATCTTAATAGCATATAAAAATGATAATGTTTTTCAGTAATGTTTATATTAAAAATACTGAGAAAGGTCTGGCTGCATGGCTCAGTTGGTTGGAGCATTTTCCCATGTACCAAAAAGTTGTGGGTTCAATTCCTGGTCAGGGCACACATCTAGGTTGTGGGTTTGATCCATGGTTGGGGTATGTGTGGTGGGTTTCTCTCTCACAACGATGTTTCTCTCCGGCATCGATGTCTCCCTTCTTCTCCTTCTAAAGTCAATGAGCATAGCCTTGGGTGAGGATTAAAAAAAAAACAAACAAACTGAGCAATAGTGAAGAAAATAGCAAACTTGGTCTGAAGCTCCGACTTTGTATGACAGTTGGGTACCTACCACGTTTATGCTTTGAGAAAGTCACTTAACCCCTCTGCTACTGAACTGCCTCCTTTGTAAGAAAGGACAGATATGTGATGGATACAAATAACATATGTGTATTATATTTATATTGGATAATATATAATATATTATTCCACTTGAAGCTTGTGTAAGAATTGTTGAGAGAGTACCATTTTTATAGAGGATCTGTATAAGATTATGTCAGTTTTTTGTGCAAGAGTTTGAGGATGAGTCATTTTGCATGAAGTCTTCCATTTTGTGTATAGAAAATCCTTACTATATTGGCTATGTTGATTAAATGTTTAAGCCTTGATTCAGAGTTTTATGGAGTCATTTAAATATTGCACTGATTACTTAAACAAGGACATTTAATTATCCAAGGACATGAACACCATTAAATATTGTTTTAATGTAAAATCTATTTAAGAATGGATTTTTAGTAAATTAGTACACATTATAAAAACAGTTATACACATATATAATAGACTATATTAGTTAACGTTCTATGGTATAATTCTAAACATAGAAAATTCTTGCAATATAAGAACAAGATGGACGGTCCTAATATAAATATTATTTAAATTATCTTTAACGCCTGTATATTCTTCTTTTATCTTCTCACTTTGGAGGATTTCCTACCACTACCTGGTGCTGCTTTTTCTCTTGTTAGTAGGGAAATCACTGTGCTAAATATACTTTACACTGATGTGTTAGTTACAATGCTTTGTCTTTCCCAAGATTATCACTTTTCTATAAAAGAAGGTTTTAGAGATGGCATAATATTTTTCACAAAGACTAAAATACAAGGGTAACATTTCAGGTGTTCGCCCTAAGTAAAGGGAGAAATATTCCTGCAGTAAGACCCATTGTTTATTCCCCCTTAAATTGTACTTTAGAGGCAACCATACATTCCACCTTTTCAAAGATACCTATCGGCATAAAAAATGCGCAAGACTTACTTCTCTCATAAAAATGTACTGTTTTTTTCTCCTCTGCCTTCTTCTTAATGTTGGACAGTAATTCCCTTTTGTTCTCTCCTGTTTCTATACATCTTCCAAGGGAGGCACTGACTCTCCCTGTTTTAGGTTGTCTTTTCAAGGATGTATATATAGCAAACTGTTTAGAAAAATAGAGAGAGTTTCTCATTTGGTGCAAAGATCAGGTGGACTTATATTTTCAGAAGACCCAGAGTCTCCCTTTGGGCAAAGGGGCAGCACACTTACTGGCTCTTAAAAATGACTCATTCTCTAAGCTCAGATTTCCTTCCCTGCGATGCCAATCACTGCAAGTTCATGTGTCATCTGGCTTTTTTATAATGCCCTCTAGGAACTAGGGCTCAAAGGAGCAGGAAAAAATGTTAATAATCTGGCTCTTGTTATTTCTGTGAGTAATAAATTATCCTTCACCGACCAGTCAGAACTCATGTATTCTGCTAGCAAGTGTGAACTGCACACTTGTAAGTAGGCAGACTTTCAAATGCTTCAAAATTGTTGAAACCTAAATGCTCCTATGTACTAGTGAAGGTTATTCTTTTCTCTTTCTTTCTCTCTGAAGATTCATTCTTTACATAACACATAATCTAGATTTCAGGTTTCCAAATATGCTTAGACTACTAAGGTCACCATAACAAAATACCACAGACTGGGTGCCTTCGATAACAGAAATTTGTTCACAGTTATGGGGTTTGGATGTGTAAGACCACAGCATTGGCAGGTATGGTTGTCCCTGAGGCCTCTCTCCTTGGTCACCTTCTCACAGTGTTCCCACATGGCCTTTCTTCTGTGTACGTGCATCCTTGGTATCTCTTCATGGATTGAGGGCCCACTCACATGACCTTAGTCAACCATAATTACCTCTTTAAATGCCTTATCTCCAAATACAGTCACATTGGACATTAGGACTTAAACATATGAATTTTCGCAGGACACAGTTCAGTTTATAATATCATTCCCATGTGTTCTAAGATACGCTCCATGAATCGCTCTCATTTTTGCATGTCTTTCAAGCAGAAGCACTAACTACTTTATTGTTCTACATCATCTTTTAAAAGATGTTTGTGCAGCTCACAGCCTTGGTTATGGCATGTTTGTTTATAGTCTAGAATCACAAAAAACTTTGTTGCCCTCTATGGCAAAGGTAGGGAAAACACGTTTATAACCATTATACAAGATTTGGGTTTCCTTGCTACCCACCTCTTTTATGGAACCCATTTCTGTCTCTGGTATTTTGTCCTCCTTGTGTTACCTTGTGTGAACTGGGTTTCTGGGAACCAGCACAAAATCCTAATAACAATTTGAGTACTATTATTATTGTAAGTAATAATTTGTCCTTTGTCCTAGCCTCAGGAGTCTCAGGTCTTTTGACGGCATCCATAAAAATGTGACAGGCTAACTTGTTAGCGTATAATAGGATAAAACCTTATACCCATCACAGTTTTGGAATGTATCTTTTATTCCCTTGATTTCTTAGAATATTTTATTTCCATTCATGGAAGGGGGAGGGGAAAGAAACATTCTTCAATTCTCTGACAAATTCACATTATTCCTTAGTTTACCTCCTCAGACAGGTATCTCTTTTTTATTCTTCAATCTCAGTTCAAGAGCCACCTCCTCAAGAAGTGCGCTATGATCATATTATTTGAGTTTGGTCCACGCCATTACCTACCACATCATTCCATTTAGTACATTTAAACCATTTAGAACACCCACTTATCAACTCATGTTATTCACTTTTAATTGTTTGTTGCTTGCATTTCCTACTAGATGGAGGTCATGAACCTGATTTGTCTTATCCAAAGTTTCATTTACAGTCATAATTCTCCACAGGGTATGATTATGTTTCTTAGGAGGCATTTAGCAATGTCTGGAGGCAATTTTTGTTGTTAAAACTAGGAAGGGGGTACCACTGGCATCTAGCTGGTAGAGGCCAGGGATGCTGCTAACATCCTGACATGCACATGATGTGCCCCCAAACAAATAATTACTCACCTCACAATGTCAATAGTGTCAAGGTAGAGAATCCCTATCTACTGCATCCAACACAAGGTATAAGAATAAAAAGTGACTGAAGATGTACTAATTTGAAAGAATATCATTATTATGGTATTTAGTAAATTGTAAGTTTATTACACTGCCTGGTTCCATAATTAGTTGATTATTACCAGTAGCCTCTGAACCCAAATACTCTTAAACTCAACAATAGGATATGTACACGAAAATTTGGCTTGCCCTGGTTGGTATAGCTCAGTGGTATGGGTGCTGTCCCACAAAATAAAAGGTTACTGGTTTGATTCCCAGTCAGGGCGCATGCCTGGGACCCCTTGTTGGGACTGTGCAAAGAGCAACCAATCCACATTTCTCTCCCACATTGGTGTGTCTCTTCCTTTCTTTCTCCCTTCCTTCCTTTCTAAAAATAAATAAAATCTTTAACAAAGTAAAATTTGACTGAATATAAGGCATCTAAAGTTACTTATGAGCAAGTATAAAATGTACTAGAGTTATATTCTAGATGCTGCTCTGTAACTTTCATGCTGCATGAATCTCTACAGAGTTTATTTTCATTCTATTTTGACTTCAATCTTTAAAACATATTAAATATGTAAATTTACATATTAAATATGTAAATTTACATATTAAATATGTAAATATTAACATTTAATATATACATGGCCCTTAATAATTCAATATTTATATTACTTTATTTAATCTATTTAACAACCAGAAAGTGATGACATTATTTCAATAATTTGACATTAAATAAACAATATATTTAAACAATATTTTATAGGTCTTAGTTAAAGAACCAATAATCAAACTTACATTTGTTTCAGATCAATACCTGTGGAGAGTCTGGCCCAATAGTACACAGCCTACTCCAGAATTTCAGTTGAGACCCACTGAGTGCTACAAATTAGGAGTAAGACTAAATTGAAATATATTCACAAATACTAAACTGAACTACAACTCAATTCACTTATGGATTGGAGTATATGATCTGATTTTAGCTACTCTAGCTTAACTATTTGTATAAAGCAAAATTATATCAGCTCTAATAAAAATAATATGATTCACATCTGCAAAAATGTCTATACTTTTTCCATAAATAACATTTATCATTAACATAAAAAAATTAGTTATACTAAGGAATAAGATCATGTCAACAAAAAATAATAGTAAAAATTATTGGAATGGGCCAAAGAAAAATTCAAATAGAATTGGATCACAACCCTGGCTGGTGTGGCTCAGTGGGTTGAGCGCCAGCCTGTGAATCAAAGGGTTGCCAGTTCTATTTCCAGTCAGGGCACATGCTTGGGTTGCGGGTCAGGCCCCCAGTAGGGGGCATGCGAGAGGCAATCACAAGTTGATGTTCCTCTCCCTCTCTTTCACCCTCCTTTCTCCTCTCTCTAAAAATAAAATCTTTAAAAAATTGGATCACAAACATGAAAATTTTCAAATGGAAATTACAGAGTATAAAATTAAAATGGCAGAAATAAAAATTCATTAGAGGACTTCAATGTCAGGTTTGAACTGTCAAAGGAAAGAATCCATGAATTTGAGGATAGACCAACAGAGATTATGCAACCTGAAAAACAGGAAGAAAAAAATAAAGAAACAAGAATAGAGACTAAGAGACCTGTGCGTAAATGATTAAGCAAGTAAACTGATACATCATGAAGGTAGGTATCAAAAGGAGAGAAAAATCCAGAAACTATAATTAAACCAATAATTGCAAAATTTTCCCAAATTGGATAGAAATCATTAATATTTAAGTCTATCCAAGAAGACTATCAAATTACCAAGTAGGATAAACACAAAAATGTCCCCATCTAGACACATCACAGTAAAATTGTGAATGACCAAGACAAACAAAGATTTTGAAATATTAGTCTTCTCTTCCCTATTTCTAGTGAATATGTGAAAAACAAAGCTTATATTTAGTGTATTTGCAAATGATCTTAATGGTGAAAGCTGGTCATAGTGCTCTCATTAGATCGGTAACTTCTCAGTCATAGGTCAGTATGATGATAATCATTATTTTTGTCCTTAGGGGACAACAGTTCACCTTTCTATTCTCTAGTGCTTTGTAGGACTTGCTCTTTTCTCCATTTATAGATTTCCTTTCTAGACACTTCCTTACTTCTACTTTATCTGTTTTTCCACGTAACACTTATCATTTATGAGTAGTTTACTTTTTACTTTGACTTCAAAAGCTGTGTGAACTATACCTGACTTTGGATTACTTATACTATGAAAAGTTCCTTCTTATATCATGTCTTTCATATGACCTGCATAGGCAGGGATATATTTCATAATTAATGTAATAGAATTTTTCACAGTAATAGATCTGGAATTCTGCACATTTCTCTTCTACCATTTTTCTGTATTATTCATCAATTTGAAAAATTTAGATTTACTATTTTCCTGAATGCTTTTCCTTGAATTTGTACACACTTCTCCAAGTACCAAGGTCTTTGCACACATAGCTTCGTTTGCACAAAGCTCTCTTTCTCTGTCACTGTCTAGGTGACTCCTACCCATTCATTCCTCAGCTCTTTGTGTGCATAAGGATGTGTGTCAGTGTCAGGGTTTGTGCTGAGTATCTACGGCACATCTAAATACTGTACGTCTGTTAAAATTGAGCAAGTTGAAAAATTCTCCCTAAAATATCAATTGCCAAATTATATTTTCTTATACAATTTTACTTTATTTTCTTCACTCATGTATAATTGTAATACAGTTTCTAAATTCAACTAGAATATTATTGCCTGATATATTTAATTCCATATACTTAGAAGATATCTTTATTTTGGAGAATGAAAAACAATATGTGTGTTCCTGGACCATATTCTTGCAACATCTGTGACTCATGTGCGTATTGAGAAAATTATCTAATTAGAATTCTATCCTGAATGTGTCTTGAGATTTTCTTTAAAGGTCAGTTAATGAAGGTGGAAAAAAGATTCATGGGAGATAAAGTAAAAGTCAAATCTGTTCATTGCTGGAAATCTTTAAAGAAAATATTTTTATATGATAGGGACTTAATATTTGCCTCTTTTCCTATAATTCATTGTTTAAAAAATGTATTTAATTATTAATTAAAAATTATGTAGAACAAATGAGAAGAGTGTTGTCTAGCATTTTTTAAGTCAGTGAACACCCCTCCTAGTCTATTAATCATCAAATGACTTAATAAATGTTAACATATTTATTTTATAATATTTTCTATTTCTCCATTGGCATGTGATATATTGTTTTCATGGCTGTCAGTATTAATATTTAAATTTTAAAAAAGTATTTAATTTTGCTTCTCTCCTGATAAGAGGTGAAAACACATTTTTAATGTCCTTATACTCTTATTTTTAGCTGCAATATATCCCATGTGAACTGAGCTATTTTTACACTAGTATTATTTGAAAACATGAATTTTATTCTCAGTCCATAAGTGAGATTAGCATTTATTCACTTTCAGTGATGGATTGATAGCTTTCTAGAAAATGTATTAAATTTCAAAAAGGATGGAAGTGAATATACAAAGCCTATTTAATCTATGAAGACAAGTTTTAGCATGTTGAACTATCTATCACTTTCCTAAACTTGAAGTTACAGGTATGCCAAGGGGTTCAATGAATGATGTAGGAGAACTCAAATGCATTTCTTTACTGTGCACAATAGGAAGCTTTAAATATATAAAATTATATGTTTATTATGATCTTTCAGTGTAGGGCAGAAGTTGTTGGATTTTACTCTTCAGGGAAGAACACTGTTCTGTTTCATAAGTAGCTCTATTTGTCATATCAGAATGTCAAAGCCTTGGATAAGGAAAATATTCTATTTTACTATAATTCTTAATGACTAGAACTTTATTTCTATCTTCCTATCATCTTATTACCCAAGGGGTGACTTAAATTTCTATAAAAATGCTTACATCTACATAATTATCATAGCTTTTTTTGAGAACAGATATCATTAAACAATATCAGTTAACTTACCTCATATAGAAACTTCTGCCAACTTTTAACTGACCTGTGATTTGCGAATTGGTTTTAATAAATGATTGAATAATAGTTGGTCATTATATATAAAAATAAAATATTTTACATTTAATTGGTATATTTATATTGGCAAAGGCTGTTCTGCTAGAAGAAGTTATGATAGAGTTGAGAGTAAAGCTTGTTTTGTCAGAACCAACATGAGTAAAAAATAAAATATTAACAAACGGAATGGCTAAATTAATTGTTTTTGAAAAACATAATGAATACTTCCCCACACATTGGGAAATTTTTCTCATTGGAAAAATATGCACTCTTTCTGACAATGTTTGTTAGGGTAAACATGTCTATAATGCTCTTAGGGACTTAGTGACTTTCACTTAGTTTTTAAAATATAGACAGCATTGTAAAATATATGGTAACCAGGTGTGTGACTTGGACATGATCAGAGTCATGAGGACAAGTTATTTGTCCACGGTGGGGCTAGCATTCACACCCAAGCAGTCTGGGTCTACACTCTACTCTTCTCTGGGACACTCTGTTATTTTACAGAGCAAGCAGTACCAACATCAGTTCGCCATGTTTAGAAACAAAAATCCTAGTAAGAAATGGACTTTTACTCAAAAAAGTTAACTGAAGAGAATTTAATGAAGATAGTTACAGAAATAGAGGCAGAGTTAAAGAAGTCATAAAAGAGATATTGAGATAACTGGGAACTCACCAAAAGCAGGAAGCCACTACCACCGCTGTGTCTGCAGTAGTAAAGGCAGGAAATTATAAGGAAGCTGACGTCGGAGCTGGAACATTTTTCCTAGAGGGACTCAGCACCTTGCAAAAATTTGGCAACAAGACAGGAAGGAATAGGAATAGAAACATACTGACCTGTTTCTTCTATTCAGCAGTCTCCTGTGCATCTCATTCTCTGAACGTAACTTGAAAGCCAATGGTCAAGGGGCCCAGGCTGACATAGCCCACAGGTTCAGCCCATAGCCAGGCTGAGAAGAGCTGGAGGTGGGGTTGTGCGGTGGCAAATGAAGAATCAGCAACACATGAAATAAAAATCAGGGTAAATTCGCATCCTGTGTGATCAGCAGGGCTCATCAATTAATCATCATTCCCAAGAGATTATTTATTGGATCTCAGCATACTGTAAATTGTTTCAGTAATTCTCTTATTCTGATTTTTCATAGTGGATCACTGTCATAAAAATCATTGTAGAATTACTACATCCCTATTAATGTAAGTCATGAAAGATTAAAACTAGTTCATTAAACAATGTTACCTGAACATAAATTGTTACAGTATTTTTAAAGTAATCACACTATAATAATCCTAATATTAATTTTCAAAGAGCAAAAATGGTGATAATGTAGAAGATGTGTGGTTTACCTTTACCATTAATATTATCAAACATGATTTTAGCATTAAAATTTCTCTAATGAACTACTTATTGATTTAAAAACTCAAATGAAAAGCCAATACTCTCACATACATAGCTGAAGAATATGGCTAACGGATTGCATTGAGTTGAGAACACGTGTCTGTTTTTGGGTCATGTAGTGGAGACTATGATAGGTTTAGTGCTTAGAAGCCATAGCTGATTTTTGAAATAATCATTACTGATAATGCCTGGACCATGTAATGCTTCATAAGGAAATTCACTAATAATTAGCTCACTATAATGTCCAGAAAAAGAGCTCCTAGAGTAAAATGAGTCATTGCTACTTTTAATATACTTTTAAAAATACACTAGGGTTTCCTAAAGATTTCATTTTCAGCACTGAAAATATTACCCACAATTGCACAGTGTGAAATTTATGAAAATAAAAAAAATTGGATTTTCTGCTAATTAGGATACATTTTATATAAAACCATTAGGTGATATGTAATCCATAGCAGGGGAAACAACTAAAATTTTATTAATAATCACCATAGTTTTATATAGCTTTTAGCCATTAATTCCTACAAATTTTGATAATCACTTTACATACATTATCTCATGTATTCTCACAATAACTCTATGAATTAGTACTATTATTATCCATAATTTTCAGATAATGTAGACTAGAGTTCAAATCAGTTAACTAACTTACCCAAGGTCTCATATTCGTAAGATTTAGAGAAGAGAATAATCTCAAATGTCACATTATCTCTAAATTTTGTTTTTAAGATATACTAGTATATAAGCTCCCTAGAAGGGCAAGGAATTGAGTCTGTAGCTAGATTCCTAGTGCCTGGGACATAATAGACATAGAAATGCATTTGAACCCTTGTCTACCTAACTCTGGACGTTATACTCCCAGCATCCACAATAGGATGCGTAATAATAAAAGTGGATTTGAAAAGAGGTGGTTGGAATGTTTGACATATTTTGAATATTACTTTTTAACTAAAATATAGTTGACATACAATATTATATAAGTTTCAGGTGTACAATGTAGTGATTTGACATTTATATGCCTTAAGTGTGAAGAACACAAGCCTAGAGACCATATGCCACCATGCAAAGGTATGTTATTGACAATATTCTCTATGCAGTACACTACGTCCTCACGACTCACTTATTTTATAACTGGAATTTTGTTCCTCTTATTTCCCTTCACCTCTTTACACATCCCCCCCCCACCCTTCCTTCGGGCAAACATCAGTTTGTTTTCTGTATCTATGAGTCTGTTTTTGTATCGTTTTGCTTGTTCATTGGCCGCCTTTCTTTTTTCCAGATTCCATGTAAAGTGAAATCATATGACATTTGTCTTTCCCTATGTGACTTATTTCACTTAGCATAATACCTTCTAGTAAAATCCATGTTGTTGCAAATGAAAATATTTTAGTTTTTAAATTGCTGAGCAATATTTCATTGTTTGTATATAAAATATGCAAAATGTTCTTTATCCATTCTTCTATCAGTGGAAGCCTATGTTTTTCCCATATCTTAGTTATTGTAAATCTTACTGCAAATGAAAGTGCATGAATCTTTTTGAGTTAGTGTTTGATGTATTTGTTTTCCTTGATAAACAAAAATGTATTTAGCCATATAAACATTATATGATTATACTGGTCATTTGCAATGTGCATTTATTAGAAAAACAGCACAAACTTTTGATATTCATAAAGCCTTCAATATTTTATTTAAAATGTTTTTACAATCATAAATGTAATATTAATATTATACGTGTTGAAAAAATATGCAAAAGGTAATCTTTGGAATGTATAAAAAGTAAAAGTAATGCAAAAGAAGATTGAAGCAAAACAACATAAAAACCAAACTTGGAATATACAAAGTAATCTCTAGTCCATAATGTTTGAAAATTTTTAGTATGGAGCAAAAGAAAACAAATTCAGAATTCTAATTTCAATGTGATAATTCACATAGGGTGTTTTGTAGAATAATAAATTAAAAATTTATAAACATTTTCAGCATTCTGCAACACATTCAACTGAAATTTATCAAATATTCAGTAAATTGAGAGTATGATATATCTTTACTAAAATAGACGACATTATTTCATGCCAAATTCTCATTAGTGGTTCTTTTCTCTTTGTTAATGTATTGTTTGCCCACATAATGCTCAAATATAAGAAATAACATCAGAAAAAGCAATTAACAGACCACTGAGAATGTTATTTTTAAACCAGCTAGCTCAGTTGTTTATAGCAAACATTTTTGTCCTAACGTTTTTATTTCTTTATTTTAAAGATTTTATTTATTTATTTTTAGAGAGAGGGAAAGGGAGGGAGAAGCAGAGAAACATCAATGTGTGGTTGCCTCTCATGCGCCCCCTACTGGGGACCTGGCCCACAACCCAGCCATGTGCCCTGACTGGGGAATCAAACCAGCGACCCTTTGGTTCACAGGCCGATGCTCAATCCACTGAGCTATATCAGCCAGGGCAGTCCTACTCTTTTTAAACAATGAATTTGTATAATATGAAAATGATTCACACGATGTGAATATATGACAATACGTTTTCTCAAATATTTTGTTTGCTTTCCTCTAGCAAAGCTTAAAGAAAATGAAAAACTTTTATTTTGCACTTGTGAGTGTGCTTACGCTTGTCTCAACTGCACTTTCACTTTAACTTCTTAAACGTACAAAGTCGTTCACCATTTCTGTAATTCATTTTCTTTAAAATGGAATTTTAACCCATACGACACATTTTTTATAACCTGAAAAATCTTTTAAATGTCTTTAAAAATTAATGTTGGTCCTGTCTTTAATATTGCATTTGATTAAAAGCATCACTTTTGAAGAATATTGATTTGCAAAAGTAAAGCCCACTTAAGTGAAGATATACTGTCTATGAAAGAAAATGTTCACATAAGAAAAAGATTAAGCCATAACATGTAATGATGAATGATCAAAAGGAACCTCAAAATTTAATTTTATTTTAACAAAAAAAAAGAAAGAAAGAAAAAGAAAAGTAGGAATTGATTTCCCTTAATCACTCTGAAATATTTTCAGGCCTTTAGCATAATCACCAATGAGAGACCCCTGGAGATTTCCAGAAGTTATATACATAGAAAAAAATCAAAGAGAAAACAGCAAACATCAAGAAAAGAATGAAATAATTCAATGATTAAATGAAGCAAAATCAGTCCAATGTTATTTCTTCAAAAGAGCAATAACTGGAAGCATTGCAAACAGGTATAAAAAGTCTTGCACTGAGCCGTTGTGCTGTTCTTTGCATCAAGAATACAACAGGAAATCGGTGCCCATATTCTTCACCAAAAGAACAAAAAAAAGAGTGCAATAAGGAATCCAGAAGATGGAACTCCAAGTGGCCCATGAGATAAATTACCTTTATCTCTTCAGGATGGCCCGGTTCTTGTTACATATATGTGTATAGAGTTAGGTGTTGAAGTAAGTGAGAATATGCCACTAGAAGTAACATGATTGAATTTTCCTTTTATTTGTAAATGAAATACCAGCAGATGCTCAATAAGCAATTTAAATACCTACAGGCATTCTGAATGGTCCTAGAGAGGCTGGTGAGAAGGAAACCATCTCTGCCTGCCTTTAGGAGGCTATGAAAGACAGGAAAGTAAATTGAAAGTGTGTAACCCTTTTTATGAATGTGGTGATAAAGGATGCTTTGCAAACACATAAGAGGTTTGCTTGAGAGAGGGACGTGATGAAATGGAAAAGTAGGAAGAGGAAGAGTCAGCCAAGAGATGAACAAAAGAGTCACTTTCGTTTCATGGGGAGGGGAATGCTTTTGGTTCAGCATTATGAGAAAATAAGTTGTCTTTTTTTTATTATAGTTTATTGATTATGCTATTACAGTTGTCCATATTTTCCGCCTTTGCCTCCCTCCATGCAGCACCTCCAACTCCCTCAGGCAGTCCCCTCACCATTGTTCATGTCCTTAAGTTCTTTGGCTGCTTCGTTTCCTAGATGGACTTTACATCCTCATGGCTATTCTGTAACCACCTAGTTGTACTTCCTAACCCCCCACATCTTCACCCACTCCCCCACACCCTCCTTCTGTCTGGCAATCATCAAAGCACGCTCCGTATCTATGGTCTGCCTCTGTTCTTTTTGTTTATGTAATTTTTACATGTTACGTACATATTATGATATAAGTATATGTTATAAAATATGATATATGTTGTTATATATTATATAAATACATAAGTTATAAAATATAAGATATTATGGAACTTTATACTTGTGTGTCTGAGTGTGCATGTGTGTGTTCAGGTGGAAAGGGAACAGAAAGTGTCTTTGATGTTGTATAGCAGTCTAGGGATTTTTTTAACTGGAGTTAAGGGAGTTATCAATAAGATTGGGAAGAACAAGTAGGAATATGAAATTTATTATTTAGAGAATCCAGTGGTAACTCTCTCAGAATTGATTAAAATGAAGACAATATAAATAAGGAAATGCGAATTTTACTGTAAGACAGGTAAGAAATGATGGAGGAGAAAAGCATCATTTGTTATAAAAACAGAAATTGGAACCAGATTTTTCAGATTCCAGACCTTCCCTTTGCCAGTCCTCTGATCTTGGATAACTATTAAAACTTTCTAAACCTCAACTTAGATGTGACAGTAGCATAAGTATCAAGGTTGTCAGCCAACATCATGTAATTGATATTTATGGAACAATTAAGTCAACAACAGCAGAATACACATTTTTATTTTCTAAAGGCAAACAAGATAGCTCATATGTGAGCAAAAACAAGTCTCAATAAATTTAAAAGAATCAGGCAAAAATTTTCTCTGGTAATAACGCACTTAGAAATCAATAACGGAAAAACACCTGAATTATCCCCAAGTGTTTTTAAAATGAAATAACACTTGTCTCAACAATGCATGGGTAAAAGAGGAAATCAAAAGAGAAAATAGAAAGTATTTTCAGCAGAAGAGAATAAAAACATGACATATAAAATCTGTGTCACTCAAGTAAAGCAGTACTGAAAGAAAAATTTATAGCACTAGAATTCTTAAAACAGAAAAGAAGGCAAGTATCACATCATTGATTTAAACTTTCATCTTAAAAATTGAAAAAGAAGAGTAACTTATGTACGAAGTAAGTAGAGGAAAGAAAATGATAGATATAAAATCAGAAATCAAAGAAGTAGGAAACAGAAAAATGATTTAAAAAATAAATAAAACCAGATGCTGATTCTTTCAGATGATCAATAAGATTGATAAGCCTCTAACCAGAAAGAATAAAAATAAAAATATTATCAATATCAGAGATGAGAAAAGACTATAAATGTTATGTAAATTAGAAAGATAGCAAGAGAATAGTATCAATAATTACATGCTTATTACTTCAACAATTTAGATGAAATAGACGATATTCTTGGACAATTTCCAAATTAACAATGTTTCCTAAAGGAAAAAAATAGATAACCTGAATAGCCTACTGTCTACTAAAGAAATATACTTTTTAGTCAACGATCTATTCACTTAGAATACTCCAGGCTCAGATGTCTTCACAGATTAATTCTCTTAAACATTTAAGGAAGCAAAAATGCCAATTCTACACAAAATCTTCAGGAAAATTGAAGAGAAGGAAACACCTTCCGGCTCATTCTATAAGGCTAGCATTACTCTGATAAGAAAATGAGAAGTCATTATAAAGAAACCACAGGCCTATATTCTTCATGAAAAGAGACAAGTATTTTTTAAGATTTTAAAGAATTCAATCTGACAATATACAAAAAAGTATAATACATCATGACCAGCTTGGTTTATCCCAGGGATATGAGAGTAATTTAACATTTAAAAGACTATCAATATATCTCACCTCATTTACAAACTTAAAAAAAAAATCTGTGATCATCTCAATATACACAGAAAAAAACATTTGACAAAATTCAACATTCATACATAATAAAAACTCTCAGAAAACTACAAAGGAATGGGAACTCCCTAAAACTAATAAAGGTCTTTGTGAAAAACCTATAGCTAACATCATTTTTAATGTGAAAGACTAAAAAGTTTCCCTTCACTTGAGAACAAGACAAAGAGGATCCTATCACAATATGTTGTAAACATTGCGTTAAAACTTGTTGGCAATGCCATAAGGTGAGGCAAACAATTTACAGGCACACAGATTGAAAAAAATAAAACCCTATTTTTAGTTATTGCTGTCACCCATGTTGGAAGTTCTAAGAAATCTAAAATATTTCTAAAATTAAAAGGTGAACATAGCAAGGTCACAAGATAAAATTTCATTGTACAAAAATTAATTTTATATCTGAATATTAGGAACAAACAATCACAGGTGAGAATAAAATAATGTCATTGACAATAACAACAAATAAGTAATACTTAGAAATATATTTCACAAAAAATAGTTGAGACCCATATTTTCAAAACCTGTATTTTGCTGAGAGAAATAAAGAAGACTTCTGAAAAATGGAAATAGATACCCTGGTCATAGGACTTAATCCTCAACATTGTTCTCAGTGTCAACCCCAAGTAGTTTTATAGTTTGAATTCAATTACAATAATAATCCCAGTAGGCACTTTTTTTTTTTGTAAAAATAAGCAAGCTGTTTCTAAAATTTATACAGAAATTCAAAGAATCTAGAATAACCAAATCCACTTTGGAAAAAAAATACAAAACTACAAGTACTATAGTATTCATTTCAAAGTTTATTATAAAGCTATTGTAATAAAATTGGAAAGAACATGAAGTAATGCATTTTTCATGTACATGGACTGAAAAAAAGAGAACCAAACATTATTTAAGAAAATTATAATGATTATGGTTTAGTAGACTTACTGTACACTGGGTACCAAAGCAAGTATGTGGTGTCACCAAGGAATTTGTGGTACAATTTAGAAGAAAGATTGAAGGTAGACAAGAGAATGTTCTGTCTTAAAGCTGTGTCATCCAACAAAAAGGAAAAGCAAAAACCTGCTAGACATGAAAATTATTTTTTTCCAGTTAGGGAAAATAGAAAGGGCATTTATGTGAGAAATGATGATTTTGTATACTCAAATATGTGTGAAACATCTAAGTGGAGAAGGTCACCATGTGATTTAATTTGTGGTTCTGGTTGGTGGAGAAGATCTTAAGTAAAGATAAAAAAATTAACTTTATTGACTCATTAGCATTTCAGTAATAATTGCAAGTACAGAATGGGGTAGAAATCACCCATGAGCAGTGAAAAAGGTGAATTCTGAAAATAGAAAACTATGAGAAATTGGTATTTAAGCACAAAGTTAGAAGCCTGCAAAGGAAATCTAGGCATTATCTGTTAATTAGATGTTGTCACTAAAAACACTGGAGAAAAAGAGTTTCTGAAATTAGAAGTGATCAATAATGTTAAATGTTTTGAGAACTCCTAATGACAATGATCTAAAGTTATCGATTATTGGAAAAAATAAGACATCCAACTCTCTATGCATTTTATCCTTTAAATTTCCCAGTTAACTCCATGCGTCAGGAAACCGAAGCTCAGAAAGTTTATGAAAATTGGTCAAAGTCAGATTGCTCTTTGGTTGTAGAACAAGATTAAAATTTAGGTAGGTAATCTATTTTCTTAAATTTTTTATATTTTTTGGAAGTTATTTGTAAACTAGATGAGATCAGAGTCAGCACATTGGCAGTGTTGTCACTTGCATTAAGTTAAAAATGAATGAGGCTTTTATTCATTCATTATTCACTTATCTATTCATTATTTTATATTTGATATTTACCTTATATTCCATATCTCTATATGCTTGGTACTTTATTATGTACTGAAAATACACAAAAACAGTTGAGTTCTTTATTCTAGAGAAGATTATAATGCACTAATGGAGTGCACTTACATTTAAAAATTTGGTCCAGAAAGAGAATATCTTTTAGACAGCAAGTAGAAAAGAATATAATTTGTGTAAGATAGTAAAACAATAAAAAAAATTATCACATTCCGAAGCACAAAAAGATCTTCAGAGAAGAAAACACTGAAAATGTACAGGTAAAAATAATAAAGTGATATATCATTGAAGGTTTCTGAGGAGATGAAGTGTGGTTACAATTATGGAAGCAACAGTTCCTGAAATGTTGAAATGATACCCATGTAACCCATTTTTTATTAAGGACTGAATGTTGGTGCACCCTCCCCCACTGACAACAATCATATGTTGAAGCCCTAAGTCCAATGTTAACAATATTTTGAGGCAGGACCTTTCTGAGGTAATTAGGTTTAGAGAATGTCATGAGGATTGGGCCCCTTTCTTTCTTTCACTTTGAATTAATGAAAAAAATAGAATAAAAATAAATACTGTCCACCAATGAAAGAGAAACAAAAATCTAGAGATGATTATCTCAACAAGAAATGTTATGAATTTCAGCATTGTAAAATAAAGAGCTATATTTTCTTAATATGTATGGTTTATACAAGTTATTATAGAAATCCTTATATTAAAATTAAACTCTATTGCAAAAAATAGAAATGCCAAATTTGAGAAACCTGAGAGAATATTTCCTCCCCCTCAGGAAAACTTGTTGGTACATTCAGGATATCCAGGATAATTAGTATCCTAGAAAAAGGGAATCTCTAATAACTTCAGACTTTGTGTCTCTGAGTCAAAAAAATTTTTGATTTTTTTCCCAACCTAAGACCTTCTTTCTACAAATCGAGCCTACTGGATGGCCTCTTTTAATCTGCTTTAAAGTTATTGAACTAATAAAGGCTTAAAGTTTACCTTCAATTATTATTAATATATTTAATATTAATATATCAATATTATTTTGGTTTTAATGTACTGAACATTAGGTAAAAGTCAGAAATATGGGCATTTACTTTTTAGAATGACAGAAAATAGTCATATTAAGAATAAATAAAATCAGGATATATTAGTTCCTATGAAACCTCAGATGGGGATATTTATAATAAGCCAGAGAAACACTTATAAAAGATATTGTTAGTGAATGAAACAATGTTTTCATCATTTTCATTTATCTCTGCATACCCTAACAGTATTACTGGTTATTTCTCAAATAAATTGGTGATAGCACTATAACAGTCTAGTGTGCCAACATTCTACTGCCCCCACTCCCCACAAATAAACCCACCAGAATTTACCTGTTGTTCAATCAAAGTTAGGTTATTAAATCTGTTATATCAAGGAAGGGTGCCATCTTGATAGTCTTAGCAGTGTGTTAGAAGAGGGATGTTGGTAAACTATATATAGTGTTAAGGGGTATGATATCAAATGGCTTAGGGCACATCATTAAATATGAAAACTGGTTAGAATTAGCCAAAGTTTATGATGTAAGAGTTTAGTGTTGGAGAGGATCTTGAGGTAAGTTGTTGTTAAACGCACTCGTTTGAAAAGCATACTTTTTGCCTAGATATCAATCTATTGCCATCAAAATGAATATTCTGCTTAGATGACTTAATGTTTGCCCAAGAAATTGTTTTATAAAAATTCCAGAAGTAAATACTTAAGTTTTTTCTTCCCAGGCTTACTGTCCTGAGCAAGAATTTTCTCCAGCAAATATTTAAGAAATGCTAACAGTTGGTCTCAGTTCCCAGTCTTCAGAATTAAGATGAATGGGGTGATCTTATTCTCAAGTGGTTGTCACAATTAATCAGGTGAAAAGACCCAAATCCTGAATGGGCTGAACTTTCATGGGGAATTCAGTGTCTTCTTTCATTTTCTACTGAATAGTGAGGCGTTTTACCTTAAGTCACTAGATTTTCTATTTTATTGGCCTAGGGCTATATAAGACATAAGAATAAAATTACTATATGCAAAATGTTTATATTGTAAAAGTTTAAGTACAATTGCTATATTTAAGAGTAATACCCCATTTGGCTTTTGGGATACATTTTAAATAGTAAGCAAAATTTTACAAGGAAGCTTTGTGGTTTCCAATGCTTGTGTTTGCTCAGTAGACTAAGTCAAAAGAAATAAAATTTATACCCATTGGTCACCTTTTTAAAGCTGTTTTGGATAGCAGAAATTCATCTAGTTTGTGCTGTGGGGTCTTTTATATAATACAACTTCTTGGTAGAATTATTATTCTTCCTTTGAATAGGCAGAGCAAGTTCCAGATACTAAGGGATCTACAGGCTTTCAAATTTAAGCCTAACTCTCCTATCCCTTGCTTGTGGAGGTAAGAAGTCAAAATTATCTCATCCATTTGGGCTGGAGTTCTACCATCTTTTCCCTCCACAAGGTCAGAGCAGATTAACAGGCAGCACGAAAGCTTTCGTGTACATATTTCACTTATTAATGTGACACTGGGTTCACTACACAAAACCAAAGTCTTAATAGGATAAAATGAAACCTGCTTTTGGTTCCGTTTTTGGAAATCGAAAATTTATTTTTAAAGTAACACATGCCACCAACTCTCTGCTGGAAAACTAATGCAGTATTTTACCCAGAGGTCTGAGGAACTGTATTCTAATGGCCCAATTCTGTTTCACACTGGTCACAAAGAACACACAGACCTTGGTCCTTAAAATTTTTTTACGTAACTTCTAACCACATTCAAACAACATTCAGCTTTTTGTGACTTTTTCTTTTAGGCTTTACTAAAAATTTTATAAGGGGATGTGTATATCACAGACCACAAAACAGGCTACTTGAAAGGACATCCAGTGTATTTTTTCTCCATAGCAAACTCTCACTTCTCTACCACTACTAATTAACTACCTTTCCTTCTTTCCTCAGCCATGGTTTTCCTTAGTCTTTGTTAAGTGGAGGCATTTAGCTCTGTCCCAAGCTTGTACATGACATTCTTGCTGGTCCTCAGAAGCACCATCCTGACACCAGCAGAGGTTGAGGCTCACCCTGGTTCATAGAGAAAGTTTATTGCCCATTTCCTGTTATTTAGACACAATAAAAATCGCTTTGAATTCCATCCCCATCCAAGTAGGGACAATGAAAGGGGGGTAGCCTTGATCTTTCCCAATAGGTTTAGCATTTTATTATTCTGGCTTTAAAAGAAAAGTGAACTTGAAAGACAAGTAGGTGCTCAGAGGGGCATCACTGTTTTTCTCAAGAAAGAAATTAAGTTGTTTTTACTCAAGACGAAAAGAGGCAAAGAAATTCCCACTTAACAACAATTACAGATGTGTGTTTCTTATATTCGTGAAAGATTTTTTTTTTTAACAACATTTTCTGCTTGGCAGGTTAGATCCTAATCATTAAATGGCCCTCTGTGAAGAGATTGGTATGTAAATATTAATGTAGATGCTGAAGACAATCAGATCGTTTTCTGAAAAACTAATTGGAGCCTGTGAAGCTCAATGACAATATTTTTTTAAATGCCCATGAACAATATAGAAGGTGGTTAAACTGTAGAAGACAGCTTTGCTATAAACTCTTTCTGTTACCTCTTTTCTAACATGTGCAGTAAAATATACACGGCTTACCACCCTTTGGATCCATTGAATCCTCCGGGCACCCTGAATAGGCGCTCAGCTCTGTGTCTCTAAGAGCAAGGGTGCAGAGTTGTCCGTGTGAGAAAGTGGCATAGTCAATGCACACTCTGTAGGTTACAATTGTTGCTGTTCTTACACGTCACCTCTCAGCCTCCACCAAACACTTCAATTTTCTCTGTAAAAATCTCTTATCGAAGGCTATGAACATAGCCAAAGATCACTTCCCAGTGAGTCTATTTTCTGTCTTGTCTATTATTCAGGTTTACAGATCCACCAAAATCACAAGAAAAATGTGTACACGTTATATAATTAACCTCAATATAGTCCAAGTAATAAAATACCAGAAATATAAAAACCTCTCATTTTATAGGATAGGAAAAGTTTGATCACTGCAAACTTCCTGTCATTACCAGATTATATATCCCCTCAGAACTAATTAAAGTTTATCTTGCATGTTCACACAGATAATTTAATATTCAAAAATAAAACCACTATCTCTGAGTTCTCACTTTCTTTTGCTCCTCTGTTCTGGCCAAAATGGCTTGCTTACTCAGGAGTGTCTTTACAGATAGATTTCTCCATCATCAGAGGCAGTCTGCAACATTTTTCCTAGAATGATTCCTTAAGCAATCTCTCACTAGGATAGCTCTATCTCTTGTGTCCTATATTTTTAAATTTTCAGAAGGCAAGTAGCACACAAAATAATATACAGAACCACTTTCACCAAATTCAGAAAACATAACCAAATTCTCGAACCAAACATGGCTACTGCATACTCATTTCATCAATGGTCTTATGTAACAGTATTTCATTAACAAAAGAGGTGCTTCCAAAGCTAAATACAAAAATGATATTTTGGACCCAAATTGTTGTTAAAGAGATTGTAGTCAACATTCTTAGAGAGAAAGGAAGAAAACATAATAAAAACTGTAAGGCATAAAGAAAAACTTTAATGAGTGAGAGAGAGAGAGAGAGAGACAGGGAGAGAACAAAAAGAAATGTTCTTCCTGAGTCTATACTTCATGGATATATTTAAAGCTCATTAGAGAGAAATTCCCTGTCAAGAGAGTAATTATCTCTCTGAGGGTAATTATCTCCCTGAGATTGCCATACTTTGGGCAACAAAAAACCCACACACAATTCTTCTTCTTAGGAGTTAATATATAAAACAATCTTACCTGGTGGTATTTCTGCTAATTATAAACTTACAAATAGTAGATAAATACATTCAGGAGATGTAATGCACAGCACAGTGATTAAAGTCAACAATACTATATTTATATATTTCAAAATTGCTGAGACTAGATCTTAACTGTACTCACTAGAAAAAATAAAATAAAAAGAAATTACACGAGGTGATAGAGGTGTTAAGCTAAAGCTCCAGTGGGAATCATATTGCAATATATAAATGTATCAAATCAATACATTATATATTCTAAACTTGCATAATAATATATGCTAATAATGTGAAAAATTCAGAAATAGCAGAAGTAATACCGCTGGATCACTAAAACAGTAATTAGTCAGAGTTTATTGTGCACATAAAAACAGTTTGCAACCCGGGAGCTCTCAAACCAACAGAGGAATGAGGCTCAGAGGTATATTGTTATAAAACAGCTTATATAGTGAGAAGGCAGGGGACATTTATTCTTTACAGTGATTGTATATAACATCAGAGCGTCCCTAGTGATAGAAGAGTGTTTAAAACTGGTTACCTCAAGTCAGTTTGGGGGAACAGTTTAACTTTTGTTTATGATTTTCAGAGGTACTTACAAGAAACAGCCCAAGTTAGTTTTGCTTGCTTTGCAGGGTAAGCTAAATTAAGTTTTGCTTGTATTGGCTTAATTAGTTTTGTCTGCTCAGGGAATTTTCAAGTCCAGTCACCATTTTGTGCTTCATTTTAACAATTATATATCAATTGAAAACGAAAAAAAAAAAAGGATGCATCTCCAAGCCTTGGACTTTTCTGGAGATCCACTCCTTTTTTGATATCTACTCTGTATATTTATTAGATATTGATTTACTTTTATTATGAATAAGTCACTGTGCCCTGGGCATCTGATTGTAGGACTACATTTTAGGTGTGCTTAGAAGCATAGCCTATATCATCTCTAAAAATGGCAAATATATTTAAAACAATGTATATATATATATGTATATACACATAGAGAATAGATCTAGTATAGTATATGCATATATGCAGTGTATATATATTAGTATTATGCATATATTAGTATAGTATATATGCTTTATGATTTGTATTTTCCAAAGTCACTACTAATTCTTTCCTTACATTTCTTTAGCCCTGACAGGATCTTCAAGTCATCTTCATCTGACTTGTCTTTCCTGCTGTCATACCTTCAGCCTCCACTTCCTCCTCAGAAATCCTTCTCTAAGTCCTGACACCCAGATAAGTCTTCTCATTCATCCCCCAGTTATCAAGATGAAGAACCTGTATTAATTCAGCTGTTGCTGTTTGTGCTACTGAAGCTATGATTTCAGGGTCCCAAATAAAACATACGTGCCCATTGCTTAGTGACCCCTTAGTAATACTTTCTCTTTGTGAGGCTTAGAATTACTCTGAAAACTTCGAGCAAACATCGCTGCTGTGACGACAAAACTAAAAACCTTCGTTATTCCCTCTTTTTACATAGTAGTTATTCCAGTCAGTGCTTGTTCTGATGTTTCAAGTATGTCCTTCTCTGATTTGCATATTTTCTTATATTTCATATTTATCTCCCTCGAGAAGATCCCAGTGACTTTAATGAAGGGATGACCCAGTTTTTAGCATCATGCAGCCCGTTACATTGGTTTGTGTTCTTTTCCAGCGTGTTTGTGAATAGCCTGTTTATTGTTCTAGTATCTTTTGATTTTTCTTTCTCCTAATTTTTGTTGCAACCAAGAACATCACATTATTTATAAAAAATAGTTCACAGTTTACAGTATACTTCTTCCAAAGCCAAACCAACCAATATTACTATTTACATTCTGAGAACTAAAAACATTTCACCCACTGCTATGGTTTTTCTTTTGTCTCTGAGCAAACCTGATGACTAGAGCTTGAGAGTCACAAGCACAGATTGGTTTTATTTTTTAATTAGGCAGTGGGTTTGTGATGCCATTCGGTGCATTATTTATTGTGGCCCAAGCAATTAAAACATTCACCTAATACTAGGCTTCCCCATTCCTTTCATTTTTTCATTCCATCTTTATTTTGAACATTATCATTTTTACTATTTTTCAGGTGCTAAAGAATGTGCATGAACTAGGCAGGATTCAATTCCTGACATCCAGCTAGTACACTTTTTTATTTACAGAAATGTATTTATGGATCTTGAATAAAAAGCACTTATTTTTAGCAACTTTGACCTGAGACAGACACTGGAAAAAATAAAACAAAGTAGTTAGATCCCAGTATTAATGGTGTGTATGTAATGGCAATAAAATGGCTAAAGGGAGGTAATCCCATTCCTTCATTATTTTTTTAACAAAAGTTGCAAAGTAGTTTGGTCATCTAAAAGTCCATAAAGAACAGTATAATGAGTATCTGTGTAATGATGACTTAGTGCAAGAAAAAGAAATGAAAAATGCAATAGAAGCTATGAGTGTTTCTCTTCTCAATAGAAACTGCTGTCTGCCCACCTAATTAACAACTTGCACATATCTATCATCCTGAATTTGGTGTTTTCTGTAATATCTTAAAACTTTTATGTACATTGGGTGTATATACATATATATCATCTATCATCTTTTTGTGTGATTTGCGATCAGACTTTCCCCAATACCCTTTTTCTTCCCCACCTGTTTCTAAAACCAATCGCTGTCATTTCAACACTAATTTCTTTGCACTTCTTTGAAGATTTGATCTTTGAATGCTATTATAAATTCAAGGATCTTGGTAAAACCTATCTGTAAGAAACAATTGTCATTGAGGGTACTTTTCTTTGCCTTTTTGTCATTTTCATATGGCTTGTACTACCATAATCAAATCTTCTGTACAACATTAAGAGTTCTTTAATCTCTTTACCTTTTTTGATTGGAGTGCCTGTTGAGGTAAAAAATACTCAATTTTTTGAAGCAATCTGAAGTCATGGGCATGTCCTCATACATATGAGTTTATTTATCTCTTGCTAATTGGCAATCTCCAGTAAGCGCAACAAGCACTATCATCCAGGTGGATTCTGCTTCTTGCAAAGGTTGTTACCCTAGCAGTGCAAGTTAAGACCTGTAAAGTTGGTTCCAGCATGTTCTCCATTTCTATTTTAACATATAAATCATTAACAAACAATAATACATTTGGGATTTTCATAGGGTCTTTAAAAGTCTGATTGCATCAGACAATCCTCTTACAGAGGCTATGAAATAATGAGCTTCTCCTTATTTGTTGTCCTTATTAAGGACGACAGTAGATTTTAAAATTTTATGTTATGTGAAAATGCATTTGGAAAAAAGTAATAGAGTTGCCTAAGTGTAAGCCTACTTGTCCAGTATACTTTCGTATATTCAAAGAGTAACAAGTTTGCACAGTGGTAAAGAGATCATCAATGTTAGCAGAGAACTAAAAACCAAGTTGGCATTAGGTCTCTACTAATTAAAATGCAGCTGCTATTTCCCTGACATAACTTTAGCCTTAGGCGAAGAGGAAGTCTGTAATTAACTCATAATCTCTGATTATCCCTATGACATTTAGTCAAACTATCAATGCTTGTCTCTATTTCTCACATATAAATAGGTACTAAGGTTATGATAATAAGTGTGAGTGGTTACTGAAGAGGTCATTTTAAATCACAATGACTGCTCAGCTCCCATTTAGATTCAAAGGAAGAGATTTGCTTGCCAAGGACTTGGTTAAATGATATAGCAGGGTAATCATTTCAGGAAATGTGGATATTCATTTATGGCAGTAGAAAGGGAGATACAAGAAAGCTTTTAATTTTTTCTTAGTAATAGGGAAATTTTTGAATGGCTTATAGTCTGTCAGAAGTGAGGGATTTATCTCATTGGGACAAAGTCTTATGCAACACTCCTTGTTTTGGCAAGTTAACTTTTCTTTGGAAATTAAAAAAACAAAAACAAAAATCCAAAACTGGCCAAGTTAGCAAATACTGGTAGAGACTTAATTTTATAGCTCATGTCACCTGTAGAACATTGCAAAAAGTAATTGAATTCAATATATTGGAAAAGAGAAGAATTATAGGGAAATTTGACGTTCCTAAGAGCTACTTAAGGATTTGTGATAATTAGGAGGGTTCCTAAGTAAAATCCTGAGATGAGCTGTTGCTCTCCAGGAATGGTGCTGATTTCCCTGGGGAAGGTACATGGTTATTGACAACCACCATCTGGGAGGACACTAAGGAAAGCAGAACACAAATCAATGACTGTGAGAGATGCAGCCACAGCAGCATTGAGTAGAACTTGCATTTAGAACTACAGGAAGCAGGGACATATTTGATCTGTGGCCCTGAAGTTATGAATACGTTTACATCCTTGGTTTGCTCGACTGGTAGGATTAGCTTGTTACAATGTATGATTAGTACTTTTTCTATTAGCTTTACTTTTACTTCCAGTTTCAGAGAGTAATGCATACCTTCATTGGATGGGTTAATCAAAACCTTGATAGGAACGTTGATAAGATTCCCACGCATGTTACGCATATAAGTAGAAATTTGTAACAATCTAATGTCTGCTGAAGGGTTTCAATTTGGGTTAGATTTGGACATAAAGATACTAGTAAGCCAATGTCTAAATCATCTATGACTGGATTATGAGTAAATGGGCCCATGGGGGCTCTCCAGGAAGGTGTTTTAGAAAACTATATAATCCAGCATTTTATTTGCATAGTGATTTGTGTATAACAACCAGCTTTCACCTAAAGAAAGTCCTCATTTCTAAACTGGGAAAATCAATTTCAGTTTAGGAACATGCTGTCGTGAGATGAAGAATGGGGAAGAGATGTGAACAATTAGCTCCCATTAGGACAGTGCAGGTTGATTCCAGCATACCCTCTCTGTTATGCTAATGAGGAAAATCTGTTTTTAGAAATTAAGGGTGAGCACTGTCCAGTGTGGCTCAGTTGGTTGGGTGTTGTTCTGCAAAGCGAAAGGCCACCAGTTCGATTCCTGTGAGGGCACACGCCTGGGTTGTGGGTTTGGTCCCCAGTCAGGGCATGTGAAAGAGGCAACAGATTGATCTTTCTCTCTCTCACTTTCTCCTTCCCTTCTCCTCTCTCTACAAATAAATAAAATCTTTTTAAAAATTAAGGTTGAGAATTATGAAATAAAACTTCAACCTTGCCAAGATCACAGTTATTTGCTACATGGGCAGTTTGGAAAACATTATGTGATGGTTCAAGGACTTAAAGTATTATAAAACAAGATTTAGTTAAAAGTTTTCAAGGTTATTCTTTGTATTTTGTGGTATTTCTCTTTGTGAGTTTAAGAGAAAAATGGAAAGATTGGGCACTTGGTTCTCCTTCCATTGGATACCTTCCTTGTTTACCCACTCATTTTTTTTTTCATTTTCTTAATTAATGCAGTATACTTATTTTTTCCAATTTCTTTTCCTCTTACAAACTCTACAGGTGTCTTTATTAAGTGGTTTTCTTCATTGACAACTTTTACCTGGGTGGGAGCATGTACTGGTTTAATTTGTAAGCCATAGTCTTTTTCTGGGTCTTATTCTGCTTTTGTTTTAAGACTCACTCAAAATTTTTAGCAAAGTATTGTGTGTTCAGCAATGGGATCTACCACTAGTAATCTTTGCTGGTGTATCAAACACTCTAACCCTCATTCACACAAAATGTGAAGTGAAATGGGGGACATATCAGAGACAGGGACTGTTATTGAATCTGGTCTAGAGATGAAGGTTTTTCTCTGAACTCTATACGGATTTACCTTTTCTTTGCTTGCAGAACTGAATTAGGACCTAATCTAATTTCAAGGAAAGGCAAGGTTTTATCAAAACACTATAGTTTTTCTAAACATTGATATACTATGGGATTTGCTGTTTCAATCTTGTAGGTAACCCTTAGTGTCTTCCCTATGTGTCCCTCCATTGTTTTGGGTTTTTTTTAAAGTTTTAATCAAAGGTTCCTCATAACATGCGAACCAATTGACACACATTTCACCAACCTGATTTGTATGTTGTCAAGATTATTTTAAATTATTTTATTTCTGTCTCTTATGTTTAGGCTTTGAAAAGGATAGTGGATCACAGTTTAGACTTAGAAGTGGATTTAAAATCAAGTACCTATCCTATTTTGAATAGATTTAACTTAAAGTGGCAATTGACTTTTTAGAGTTTCAGGATTACCAGAACAAAAGGAAAAAGAGCAGAGGGAAGTCTAGGAGAGGATCACTTGAGCACACTAGTAGAGAAAAGACGAAAAGAAGGATAAAAACCCAGTTAAGTTCAAGTTTTATTTGCAGAGATTCCAAACAGAGATAATATTTTATTTCTCTAAATTATCCTTGTTTCTTTGCAAAGGAAATAAAGTGATTCTGGAGTCTCAGTATCTTTTTCAACCATTCTTGACATGTTTGAAGTGGTTAATGTTTATGTCATTCTACTCTCCACATTTATTCCTAGGAAATATATATGTGTTGTATGTATGTTTGTGTATAAAGGCATATTTAACACAAAACAAATTTAATCAATATCTTTACTTGCCTTCAGAGAAATATAATAATATTTGAATGTTAACAATTTTGATTCAATTTTTATTGTCATTTACTATCATTTTAGTTTCACCTTTTAAATCCCCAATATTAAAAATATGTAATCAATGATTTAATCCAGGTGCTTACCAAAATTTTTATGTACTTATTTTTTGTCTCACAATTTCATTCTAGGTTTACTTTTCTCCTTTTAAAAAACTGCCTCTAAAATATGCAGCTGTCTGAGAAGGTAGCCACTAGCCAGAAGTGGCTGTGAAAATTTATAATTAAAATTTAAAAAGTTAAAAATTCCTTTTGTCTCATTAACCACATTTCAAGCACCCAACAGAGACATGCAGCTGGCTAGAGTTCGTTTCTGGACTGTGCAACTGTAGAACATTTTCATCACACGGAAAGTTCTATCAGGTGACCCTAGTCTATAGTGCAGAATTGTGTTTTACCATTCTTTGTTTCATTTATTTGGAAATATATGTAGTAATTTGACCTAATGATGTTGATAAAACAAAAAGATCATTCAATGTGGGTGACAGAGCTGAATTTATGAATGTTCCATGCAAAGGACACCCACATTAGGATGCAGATTCCTTAAAAAAATAAATGCTCAATCAGGTCTCATGCACACTCAAGAAGAGCCAATTGGATTATTTCTAACAGAAGCAGGGAAAAATGCTCATTGGTTCCTACAAGATATCATGGCTGCTTCAGTAATTTCACTATTTCATTTTTTTCCAGTTTATAGCTGGTTCATTTTGGTCTTCTAATCCCTGGATTTTTTCAAAGAGCAAAGATTCTTTAATCTTATGATTTTAAAGAGTAAGTTTACTCAGTAATGTTGTTTCATGTCATAAAAATGCCCTTTTTCATTTCAAAGGATAAAGTTTCTAAGTAGTACACCCTTGATGCTCATTTACAGAAGCAGCATAACAGTTTCCCACACTGAGTGAAGGCTCTTCAGAGAGTGAGGTTGATAGCTATTTCCTCTTTACTTTGAAGATGCTGTATCTTGGCTTTCTGACTTATATTTTTTTGCCTTTGAAAAGCCTGGTGACAGTTTAATTACAATTGCTTCATAAGTAATCTGCTTTTTCTTTCCAGCTTCTGTCATTTAGTTGTCTTTGGTGTTTTGCTGAATCATGTATCCAGCCCTGGATATTTCTTTATATATTTCGGGGGGGATTCATTGTGCTTATCAAAATGAATGCATATCTCTTTCAATAATTCTAGAAAATTCTTAGTCACTGTATCATCAAATGTTACTGCTTATTTCTTTATTGTAGAATCCTAGTAAGATCAATATTAGTTGTATTCTATCCTCCAGATTCATTTACCTCAATATAGTAGCTTTGCACCTTGCTATTTTCATTCTCGAGGTTTCATAGGACTAATTTATTCAGATCTCTCTTATAATTATTAATTCTCTTCAAACGATGTCTATAATGCTGCTAAAGTCATCCATTGAGTTTCTAAGTTCAATATTATACTCTTTATTTCCAGTAGTTAATTTATGTTTTTTATTTTGAAGATTTTAATGAATAGTAGCTTATTTTCTTCTAAATTTCTTGAGCAATTCATCACTTCTTAAATGTATTGAACATGCTTACATTATATTCTACATCTGATAATTATAAAATCTGGAAATCTTCCCATCATAATTTTGTTTTTTGTTGTTTGTTTTGTTACTAATTGTTTTCTAGAATGTTTTATAATCTGAGGATGTGAGTTTATATTTATATGGCTAGTGTTTTATCTCATTTAAGATACAGGACCAGTAAGAAAATTGTGTTTGTTTTGACCTTATATCAGCTGATGTCCCCAAATAGGACTGCTTTACACCAATTTATTAGGTTAGCTTTTCTGAATTATTCTGGTACTAGGCATGTAATTCCCAAACCCTTTGAAATTCTGTCTTCTGAGAGGGTTTTTACAATTTTTACACAAAATCCATCCTCAAACAAATATGTTTTCTTGTCTATTTTTGTCACTGTCATTTTTTTTTAGTTCATTGTTTTTCTCACAGTAAAAACTTTGAGGACATGGGTGCAGCATTCTTAGTTACAACTTCCCATTTTATTTGAGCTCACGACCTTGAACCTTTTCTCTGGGAAATTAAAATGCAAGCCTCTTTGATAATGTGATAATCAAATGCCAATAAATCAGATAAATCTTCAGTTTTCTTTTATCCCTTTTAGCACAGTGTTATGGACTGAATCCTGCCCCTCTGAATTCCGTATGCTGAACCCCTAACCCTTAAAGTGACTATATTTAGAGATAGGGTCTATATAGAGAAAATTAGGGTTAAACGAGGTCATAAATGTGGGGCTGTAATTTAATAGGACTGTGTCCTTATTATAAGATGAGGCAGAGACACCTGAGATACATGCATTAGGAATGCAGAGCAGAACAATAGCTATCTGCAAGTCAAGGAGAGAGGCTTCAGGAAAAACCAACCTGCCAGCATTTTCATCTTGAACTTCCAGCCTTAGGAAATGTGAGAAAATAAATTCTGTTGTTTAAGTCAACCTGTCTATGGCTTTTGTTATGACAGTCCCAGAAAACTAATATACTATCTAGAGTTTTTTTGTTTTTTTGGAGGATGTGGTCACAGGGAATTTTCATTTAGATGAATTCAAGTATATATTTGAAATATTTTTAAAAATTATCCAAACTTGGAAATAAACAAGAGTATACTGAGTTTATGTAGTGTCTTACTGAGGCTATCTCTGTTCCTAGGGCTATACAGTTCATTTGACATTTTATTTACTATTTATTAGGATATTTTATAACTAAAGGTAGAGTTTAACTTGTGAAATACTTATTGCTATGTAAATTGCTTTTGTCTGAGACAATATACATGATCATTGTCCTGTTAAAAAGGTAACCTGAAAGGTTATCTTTTATTTCCCTAAAGAACATTTGCCATTTTGTATCTCATTTGGCAATCTTAATCCCACATTTGCATATTAAAAAAATATTTCTGCTGGAATATAAAAGCCCCTGCTAACAAATGCCTTTGATCCAGCTTTGCAATTTTACTGGTTCCCTCATTAATGATTATTTAATAACTCTTTTACATACATTAATTTTATATGTGTTAGAGTATCATGTTTTTAGTTTTTTGAATATTACTTGTATATGACTCTTACTGACCACAGCATTCAAGATTAAATCTTTTTACTGAGCCTTCTTCATTTTTATGGCAATATAATTATTCAAATTGGTTCAATGAGAATATCTCTTCCTTTTAACAGGATATAATTGGACAGGAAATTGTGTAACCAAGACCATGAGTATCATATTTGAGGATATCATTTATGTAATAAGGTATGATGAGCCCACATAAGGATCAAGTTCTGTACTGTCTATGTAGGGCAAATGCCAACAAAGTCCTCAGAGGAAGTTGGCATGTTACCTGTTCTGTGACTTATGGACCCACGTCACATAGTAAGAAAGGTAACTTCCTTGCAGGCTGGGAGCCTTGGCAAATTTTTTGGACCTCAACCAGAGGCCATGGTATACTTCTTGGGCTTGGTGCCTAGCCTCAGACTCATATAGAAAAGCAAATAATATATCCTTTTAAAAGTAACACCCTAGATTTCTTATAAAAATTCCAGACAGACATTAATTTTCTGGCATAATATTAGCTTAAAACCAAATGGCTCTACATTTGCTGACCAATATAAGAAGATTCAGACATGTTAATTAATCCTTTCTGTGCCTATACAAACGAATCAGTTCAAAATATAACAAGACCTTCCTTAAATGGTGAGTAATAATTCTTAAGAATTATTTATTATTACAAGGGTGAACACTATTAAGAAAAATATCTAAAACTTGGTAATTGGCAAAATGGACTAGTGGGGTATTTTTTCATTATAGTGCTAGATATTGTGTAGCAGGAATTATCTGGTTCTCTAGGGTTACACACATGAGCTAGGCATTCTATTTATTATTGATTAAAATATTTTACAGTTCTGTAAGGATAGAGGTTAACTTACAGAAAATCAAAAGTAATAAAGAGAATTCTTGTCAGATAGCAATAAAAATAATTTCTGTTTAGTAGACTAGATAACCCCAGGAGCTATGTTTTATTACCATACTGTACTTTAATTTTGCAGCTAATGCTAGCCATGTTTAAAAAAAATTCCTGTTGGAATATATAAATCTTTCTTTCTCAAATGTTCTTTGAATCATGACCATTTTACTACATTCCCTCAATCTGTTAGTTAATAAATTTTTGATGAGTGTTTATTTTATATATTTATGAGAGTTCTACTTTTAACTTTGGAAAATAATGTTTTAACAGAAAGGATTTGTCCTGTCCTAGTCAGCATTTTTTGATAATTTCTTAAATGTGTGGTTTTTCATCTATCTAATCTTTCATATTTCCTGGAATAGATATTTTCCTTCTATCTTTGGACTCCATTAACTTTTCTGTACAGTATATTGATGGAGTTGAAAGAGACATGCACTTTCAAACCTCTGATTAATTTTGGAATTCCTTTAGAAGTACTTTTCTTAGAGATTGGCAAGGGGAGAGCAAAGGGCGTCTGAGGCCAGTAAGACACTAAAATAGTTTACTTGATTTTCTGAAGTTTTTGATTCAGGATGAAGGGCAAGAAATTTTCTGTGGACTTAGAAAAACAACCGATCTTTGATCAAGATTAGAGGAAACTTACTAAACTTTCTTACTACAAATGTAACCATATAGCCTCCTGAATTCCAGAAACTGTGATGACCGTATTATTCCTTCCCAAAATGTGTTCTTCTGTGTTGCCACAGGGATGGAGGCAACTGCCTTTGAGTGGAGCACTTCTAAGTTCAGAATTCAGCTGTAATTCTTCCCCCGGGCTCTGATTCAGTAGTTTGCAGCCCTCAAAATCTCTAGGATATAGCTTCTGGGATTGGTCTTTAAAAAGAAGTTTCACAAGGTTGTCCTGATTCTTAAAATGGGAAAACTCATTGATTGATCCCATTGTATCCTAAACTGTGACTATACAAATTGTCTATGGTACTTTTTTAAAAATACAAATTTGAATGCCTGAAAGCCAAATCTTTTAAATGTGATAAAATGAACAATATTTTTGAAATGCTAATATAACCGATTCTTTGGGGAGAAAGAACAATTACTGTGTATACAGGTTTTGCAACTACTTACAGAGCTGTTTCTTTCAAATGTATTCATTTCCCAAACCACAAAAATGCCAATAAATACCTCCTGTCAAATAATAACACACAACCATCAAAGATAAAGGCCTTTCCTACTACCCATTCTTTTGCATTCTTTTTCAAGTTAGAAAAAAGCCAGTTAACTTATAAACTAAATCTACTTTAAATGATTTGCTTCTGTCCTTTTCAGTCACCGCCTCCCCCACCCCCCGCCGAAATAGTAGTTACGGCATTGCATTTCTATATTAATCTAGCCTGGTAATGAGAGAGAATTTTTTCAATTGACCATCAGCTAAGTGGATCCAAAATGAGTTACTGATACTATTAGGAGTTGATAGTCACTATAAATGGACTTGGACTGAGGCAGGTCTGCCTTGGCACAGCCTGGATTGGGTGGGCTCTTGAAGTCATTCAGGGAAGATTTTGCAAAATGAGATTAGGTGACTTTGAGAATATATTTATTAAAGCTGAGGACAGTGAAACAAATAGCTTAAGATAGAAGAGGCAAGATCATAGCAAGAGGAGTGAGCCTAAGTGGAGCTGCTTTTTGGTTCACTGGAAATTTAGGCAACAGGACAGCCCTTGGAGCCAGGCTCATGGGGTTCGCCTGGGGCAAGCTGCCACTGCCTTCTGCTCCTCCAGAGCAAATCTCATTGGGGTCCAGAGTTCAGGAGAAAGAGAGCAAAAAGATAAGCCTGAGGAATAAAGAGGGAGATGTGGGCTTGGTCTAGATATTAGAGTGCATACCGGTCCTTTATCTTAAGTGTTTTTATCTGGCTTCTAAAGGCAGGCATTTTAGGGGAGGTCTCAGAGGAGTATCTCAATAGAATATTCATCAGCTTTCCAGGTGTGTGCTATCATATGCTGATTAATCAAAATGAGCATATAAAGGGGTAAGAGTCATTCTCTGGTTAGTTTCACCTTGAAAGAATGTCACCAAAGAGGGACCAGGGCCTAAGAGAATCTGCCCCAGCACAGCCTGAAAAGTGTAAACCATTTGCTCCTAAATGTCCTTGAACAGGGAAAATAACGCCTTGTGATTTATTAGTTGGCCATACATGGTTCCGTCTATTTAGCCGTCTCTCTCAGTCTGCACATTCCACTTGCCAAGGAGTTTTCCCAGGTTCTTACTGTCCTGCCTAATAATTTCTTATGATTAGTTCCGTTTACCTTTGCAGACAATATCCCAGTGCTGCCCACATTTCCTAGTGTCACAGGGAGTTTTGGCCTCTGTTGTCATCTTTTAGGAGAAGACAAATTAACACTGTTGTTCCAGAGTAGAAAGGACTTAAATTAATTCCTAAGCATGAGCCTACTCCGATAAGAAGAGGGCAAATATGGAATAAATATTTACAAAAAGTAGAAGCACTACATATTTTTCCAAAGCAGATAATATTAATGGAGAACTGGGTAGGGAAGAGATACCTTTGTAAGAACCAAGAAGGATGGAGAATGTCTTGAAAAGAAAGGGTAACTGTGTAGAAACTTCATTTCTTTAATATGATCTTTTTCCTTTCTTTCCTTTTGATTCAAGCCGGCCTCATCCAGAACCCTGGCTCACCTGCCTCCTTCTCCCTTGCAGGACCACTCCCTTAATCATTAATCCCTTAGGGCAATGAGGTTCTGATCTGCATCAAATAGTTATAGGAACAAAGTCTTGAGTTTGTTGGCCCCAGGGACAGAATTTCAGTCAAACTGTTACGGAAAAATGAAACGACCAGACACTGAGGGGTTAGGAGCACGATCTTTATTTACGTGCACGGGCCCATAGGAGACAAACTCCAAATTCTGAGCCCAGAACAATAGCCCCGCATTCCCTTTATGCTGGGCTAAGTGGGGTAGGAGTCTTGGGAGGCGTGGTATAGATTTGGCTCGAAAAGGGTTTACAGAGGTGAAAGAGAAGCATTTACATCATAAGTCAGGGCAATTAGCATTTCATCTTTGGTATCAGCCTTGATTCCCTCTACAAAACTAGAAATAACACCTGGGCCTTAGTTTTATTTCAGCTCTAAGCCCAGAAAGTCGGTGAAACCAGATGAAGCAACAGCATGGCTGACATCAGGACTAGATGCAGTGATCAACTGCCCTCTAACCTAGCACTAACCAATAAGTAGAGACCATGACCCTGATCACAACCCTAATTCCCTTTGTCACCATTATTAATGATTTCCCCAAATAAAACTCATCCTCTGGGAGCCACTGGGGAGCCAGGTCTTTGAACATTAGCTCGCCTTTCTCTGGGCTTGAGACAGTTGCTAAAAATAAGCCCCTAGTTTCTTTGCTGCAAACTCCTGTTCCTATCTTGTTGGGCTTTGATACATGTAGGCAATGGACCCCTTTGGTCTGGTCCAGCAACAAAAGAGAGTTGTGTACTATGTGAGAGACCTATGAAGAAGGCAACCAAAAAAAATTTCTTTGCCAAAAAATAACTTTTGGTACTTTAAATTTGGAGATATGTAGACAAGTCAATAAAAAAAAAAAGTAAATGGATTCTAAGGCATAGGGTGGCAAATACAGGAAGCAGGTGCCATCCTAGAGGTAAGGGGACAAAGGTGATTATGAAAGAGACAACCACAGGCTCAACATGGCCTCATTTGTCTTAGCAGATCATGATGCAAACCTAGACTTAATACCTGAATGAGCTGTAGCCGTTTTTAACCTCTCCCAGAAATGTACTCTAAATCAACCAGTCAGAAAATGTCTGGTTAAGCACCAGTAAGGTAATCTGTCCTGTGGGCCCTCTCCACCCTCATAAGACAGAAGAGGTGATCTGCATGAGAAAGAATACTTGCCATTCCCTTTCTCCCCACAAAAGATGCCCTGGTCTGAAAAGTATCCTTTCTTTTCTTTTGCTAACAGCTCTCTTGCTCCACCCTTTTCCTATAAAACCTTTCACTTCGTGCTGCCCTTCAGAACCCCTTTCCAGTTGCTAGATAGGTTATTGCCTGATTCATGAATTGCTTAATGATGCCAACTAGATCTCCAAATGTATGGGTTTGAATTTTCTTTTTAACATAATAAAGGGAAAATTGAGAAGCTTAGAGGAAGATGCTCCGTGGAGCTTAAAATCAGACCTCTGATAAGAAGATACCTCTTCGTTAATGTTGCCATCTTTGAGATGGGGGTGGGAACCAAAAGGAACCCATAACTGTGAGGAGGAGGGACTGCTTGGCTGATGCCTGTGACTCCAAAGAGGGGTGTATATACAGGTTCAAAACTGAACAGTCTCATATGACATTGAGATGCTATACTTACCTTTGGGAAAAAATCATGTTTTTCTTATTTCATTATGTTGTTATTTGTAAGTCTTATATTGAAATTGATTATAAACTCCCTGCATGTAATGAGTATTGTCTTATGTTTTTATTAGTCAGTTTCTTCTACAATTATATGTTTAACCAATTATTTGTTTTTACTTTTAATAAAATAAATGTTCAATTAATTACACCTACATAAGAAACACCCAAACTGATGACAATCGCTGGGAAGAAAAATCTCAATGAATTGAGAAAATGTTCTGGAGGATGGCAGTTTTACCCTTTATTTTATACATTAGAATCAAAGAAGGGGGTATGAGGAGGGTTACATGAAATTCATTCATTGATTAGGGAGGTGGGAGAAAGGAAAGCAGGGAAATCTCTGAGCTTGGATGAAAAGTAAAATGAAGAGACAAATACTTCCTTTACAGTGGTGGGTATGTTACAGTAGGGAGTTAGTTAGTTATTAAAGAAAGAGAAGGGAGCTAGACATCTGGTTAAGTTTGATTTAGTCAAGAAACAGCAGTTTCACCGTTACCCCAGGGAGTCACCAGCATCGCTCCAGACAACATCCTGCCTAGTCAGCTAGGCAGGAAAGATAGTTTTATAGCCACCCTAAGGGGTAACCAGCACCATTCCACTGAATTAACAAGGGGCAGGGGAAATCAGAGACAGGAAATTCCTTTCGCTGCATGCATGTGCAGTAGGAGCCAACATAGCAACCATATAGGGGGAAGAGACTAGCCTGGGAAAATACGGGAGGAAGATCGGATAGGATAAGCAAAAGAAACCCTAGAAGATCCAGGAAAGGGATTGGAAAAGAAGATGACACAACCACAGCCCCAGGAAGAGCCAGGAATGAGATTGGGCAGTTTGAAAGAAAACCTGCTCTTTCCTGAACCCAAGAAAATACGTGGAGGCTTAGCAAAGAACTTGAAGCAGCTGCTACTGTATATCTTGCTTGCTCTCTGTCTCTCCAAGGGCATACTGTCTCCTTTTACTTTCGCAAGTCTTACCACTATTGTGTGAAATCTATCTATGCGTGTGTCCTTGAAATTTCTTTCCTGGGACACTGCAGAAAAACCCTATTTCCAGACCATGCAGAGGCAGACTGGACTCAGTCCCAGTCCAGTCCTTCTCTGGTAACAGATACCGGATAGTTACCAACGAACATTTATAGCACATAGAGATGGTATGTGGGAGAACAGATATCAGTGAGGGGTTCTGTGGTCTCCATCCTGGTGGGAGATTGTGTCCTGAGGGATTTGGGAAAAGAAGATCACTCTGACATTCCTAAGCTGTGTTATCATAGATGCAAAAAAATAATAGATAAGACCAGGTAAGGTAAAGATTGACCTTTGTCAAGAAAAATACCAGCCTAGGGCATGACTACCCACCATGACTTGCTTTTAGTAAGGAAGTTTTAATTTCAGACCGTCCTGTGCGGTTATTTCAGTCTCTTAGTTTGTTAAGGTTGGCTATGTAGGACTCCCCTGAGCTTATGTGGCCTCTTTTTTTGTCCACAAATGTCTTTAGGTAAAATGAAAAATAAAGTCTTTGGTGCCTGAACTTATAGGGACAATTAGTTTTATTAAATAATTATATTTCCCATATTTCTCAAAACAAAGAAATCTGGAAGTATTGAAAAAAACCTCAGATATACTAACAAAGCTTCCAAACATGCAAAGGAGGAGAAAATATAACCTTTTGATGACATGTGTGCATGTGTGTGCTTGGTTAATGTTGTATATCCTTGATCATTAGTGATGTATGGACATGGTCATGTACCTGTTGGTCATTTGTATGTCTTCTTTAGAAAAATGTCAACTCAGGTATTTTGCCCATTTTTTAATTGGGTTATTTTTAAAACTCCTAGAAGAAAATATCTATGAAATATCGGTCTTGGCAATGATTTTTTTTTT